>OOFE01021993.1:42278-56139 GCA_900323365.1 Monocentris japonica | reverse complement strand
CCTCGTAATAATAACGCACTTTCAGTAAAGGCAGCAATATTTTTACAGACATTTAACATGCTGAGTCCTTCGGAAATGCGGTATCCTGTTGACATAATTGCATCTGATTTTTTTTTTTCTTTTTCCGAGATCTCCATGGTTGCATAACGGCTAATACTTTCTCTCCATACCTGTCTCTCTCTCTCTCTCTCTCTCTCTTTCCTTCTGTCTTTGTTTGTCATTGTCTTCCGCCTCCTCGTACACATACAATTGCTGGAATGGGCCTGGTAAAGTAATGAAACAACTGTACTCCTCGCTTCTCTATCAAACAGAGAGGTCGAACACAAAGCCAATTTGGGCCGTAACGGAAGAGGAACAGCATTAAATTAACTCAGCCATTGACATGCTCACTCTTCTCCGAACCTTTCTCTCTCTCTCTGACAATAATAGATGTTCTCAGATGTTGTCTTGTTCCTGCAATTTCGTCTCACTGTCCCAGACCCTCCCCTCCGCGCGTTCACACTCTCCGACTCTCCAACTCCAGCTCTAATCAACAAGAGGAAACTCCAGTACATCTCTCTCTCTCTCTCTCTCTCTCTCTGTTCTTGCAGACTGATGGATGTTTCTTGTAACAGCTATGACGATATGTACTTCATGATAACCCGGCTCTAAAGAGAGGTCATCCTCTGATGAGGAGTGAAAGAGAGTGGCGCCAAATGTACTTAGCCTGAAAGAGTTCCAAGAAATAGCTAAATGCATCACCTAGACAATAAAGACCTCTAATAGCAGCCTCCTTCTCTTTTCCTGGACCTCTTTTCTTTCTAGTGCAAATTTACAGCAACATTTCACTAAAGCGACAAAGGTATACGAGGCCAGAGTACCTGTCCCATTAAGGTACTATAGACTGTAGATTTCTCTTGAGGGTTTGACCCGAAATGTCCTCTTGCGCCACCGTTCCTTTCCTGTGAATTCAGTATTTTTGCTTATTTAATATCACAATTAAATAGTAGCAAGGTTTGAATGAAAAAAAATCTCAGTTTGTCATTTCTTTCTTTTAATGTTCAATAGAAAAATGTTCTCGCTTAAAAAGAATACACAATACAATTATTACACTGAAATAATAATACGATACTAAAATGACCCCCATTTAGAAGTGAGGGCGTGCATGTATAGTCTTCCTCAGATGCTGCTCTGCAAATTGCCACGACCTGGTTCTTATACCCAAATAGACATCCATCCTGTGTACTGCCGGGAGCAATCTAAATATTTGCGTCATTTGACATTGTTTGGACAAAGGTCTCTGTGCAGGACGCATGGTGTTTCACAATCACATAGAGTTGTGGAGGAGCAATCACTGCTGTTCAAACATCGCGCTCTAGTCTAGCATCATCTCTGTAACATGTAGAAAACCTGAATACGGTTTCCGAGCGGTTATTATTTGAGTATTTGAGATGAGCGGATCTTTCACCACTTGAAATAGAAGATAAACTGTCAGCTATTTAAAATGTATTTGATGAAGATCTGCTGGCTTCTCCAACCCCTCAGATACTCTCTACTCAGAATCCATACAGAATCCATCACATGTACATGAGGCAGCAGCAATTCAACAGCCAGTGACAGCAAAGCACCTTATCCACGCTTTTTATCCTGAGCCTCCGTTTATTTCTGACCCTGGTGAGGATCTTGCATTGACATCGACATTCATTACATTACATTACAGTCATTTAGCGGACGCTTTTATCCAAAGCGACTTACAAAGGTACTTGACACTATGTGGGGATCGAACCCACGGCGTTCGGGTTGGACATTCATTCCAACCCGAACCTAAAGCTAATTCTAATATTATGGTGGTAATCCCTGAGATATTTTTTAAAATTTAGTCTCCATCTTTGGTGCTCAGCGCTCATCACTGTGGCGTTTCACCACACTGCACTTCCCAGAGATCACCTGTCAATCAAACAGTATGTCCAGCACTGTGACGTCTTTTGCCTTGGATTTTCTGTTGATGCAGTTTGAGTTTCTGTAGGTGGTGCTCTTTTCTTTGTCTGTTCAGCCACGGTATGTAGAGGCTAACGTTCAATATCAGAGAAGACGAGACAACTAGATGTTTTTCTTGCTAGATTAAAAACATTCCTTCTGAGGGGATCTCCACTCTCTCTTTATATACTGTATCTTTTATTTACCCAGTCTTGGTTGGCTGAGCAACTCTATGCTTCAGTCACTCAGTTAAACAAACTCACACCCGGGAGCTGTCCCGCACAGCCTCCATGCTCACACTCCGCGAGCAGGTCGGTTTACAAGATTGCACAACGCCACATCAGTCGTAGTTAATCAAGAGAAGGGAGACAGAACAAACTCAAATAAAACTTGAAACCTGAAAAATCATGTTTATCCTCTTCAGTAAAGTGTAGGAGAAAAAGCATCATCCTCTTTGAGACGGGAAGCAACAGGGTCGACCAGCCACTGCAAATCGCAAACAGCTCGTACACATTAGTGAAACTGCTGCAAGGACGCTCATCGCGAGTCACTGAGCCAGATTGACAGCGCCGTGAGCCAATGATGATGAGGGGCACCTAAGGTGGCAATCACCCTTGGTATATTGGTGTCTGATGACTGACTGACTGACTGAGCTGAATTTGGCTCCTGATGCCCACATCTTGCGCCGTGGGTAAAAGCTAGCACCATTAAATTGAAACTGAGCTTTGGAGTTGTGACATGGTATATGGATTCATGAGACCCCCATCATGCTGAGCAATGAAGACGAGTGATTATTATGGTGATAAGAGTCTATCAATGCCTCTGAGATGCAAACCCGTCAACCCGGCGAGGCTGTTTCTCTTGTTTTTGAGCTCCAGGCCCAGGACAAGACCCAGACCCAGGACCAGGACCAGGACCAGGACCAGGAGGGATAAGCCAGATAAGATACTCAAAAAGCTCAAGGATTCCATTCACTAATTGAACATAGATCAGCATCCCAATGTCAGCCTGGTGCACAGTAGCAGTAGGTTTATTCTTGAAAAAAGGGAAAGCAGGCTGGATTAGAAGGGAAAGGGCATTACACCATGTGATTATAGACAAATACATTTATCTTTTACATATCTTGAAATGATAGATGTTGCTAGATGATGGAACTTGTTCAACCATATAATTCAATGGATTTTGGAGGCAAAGAAAAGTCATTAAAACTAAATCACCTTAACCAGTTAGTAAGTTAACATAATCTGCTATCTGGACCAGTTTCTTTTAACTAGCCTTCTGTAAAGCAGCCTTGGTGCCTCAGCCCTTTCATCAGGACGACTGCTCTACCTATTCTCTCTCAAATATGAAGTAAAAGGTAATAGCCATGTGTAAAAATGCTTGCCAGACAGCGCAAATGTGAGAAAATGTCTTTTCTTAGTAATTCCAGAGTTGTGGAGAAGAAAGAGTCCCTGTCTATGACTATAACTACTGTGGTTGCAGAATGTTCCTTGTCACATCTTATGTGAAGGATTCAGTGTCTAGCAGAGTGAATAGAAAATAATAATACATAAAAAAAAGCATGGTTTGTTCTTGTCATACCTGTTTCTCTGTGTGGTGATTTCACAGTTTCCAAGATGTGTGAATTGGGCAATGAAAAGTTTGCCCTCTCAAAAAAGGGGCATAGTTCAAGAATGGAATGACCCTCCCTGCACAAATGGACAATCTAGCATCCTATAGATGGGAATAACAGGTTTGAGGGGCCCAAACACAAAACAAAAAACTAAGTCTGCCAGAAGGAAGGCAAACAACCTACAAAATGGGTTTTTTGCAACACATAATGAAAACAATATATCAAACTTCCCAAAAGAGTCTGTGAAAGTCATTTGCCCCTTGACGAATCACTTCTTATTGCAGTCCAAATCCATCCTGTTACTCACAGCAGGAACAGTAGCAGAGGGTCCCCTGCACAGCGGGAGACCACTCAACGCTGCCAACAACAACAAACAAGCCCACAGGTGGGCAAGAGCAGGTACACACAGATTAATGCACAGAAGGAAACAAATGTAAATGTACTGGAGATGCTTGAGTTGAATGTCCACAGCAGTGAGTGAAACTGTCCTCCAGTATACCCACGCCTTTAAACTGAAAAGAATTCCTTCCTCGTTTACTCCGTCTTTTACTCCCCTCACCACCCCGAACAGGTATGAAAACCGTAGCAGAGCAGGCACCAGATTGTGCAGTGATGCTGCTGATGATGCAACTATTGCAACGTAGTTGACGAGACAGAGCTAAGAGTTGTCGTCATGCAGTGGTTGCAAGTCAGTATGAGATGAAAGGTGGCACCTGCACCTGAAACCCTTCTTTTGTCTTTTGTTAAAGTTTCCAAAAGCAGGTCCTAGGTGGTTCAAAGTAAAACGTTTCTGCAACCCTGGGAAGTTTGCATGTTGTTTTAAGGGACTAAAAATAGTTTTCAAAATGTTTTGTTTCATCTATGGGCCATTCAGTGTCTGCTGTTATTCAGAGCGCTATAGAATACCACGGGTTTTAGTTTGCGGGGGCCTCAGTGGGAATTGAACCCCTAACCCAGGCAGCTCTGTTCTCATCCAGCGACACAGGACCACCCCTGCTTCTCTCTCTCTCTCTGACTCTCCCTCTCATTTCAGTTCACTGCCCCCTCCCTCAGTTTCACTCACTGTTGTCAAAACAAGCAGAGTGTTAAGGGACCCTCCATAGCAGCGGGTTACTTACCCAGAGCTAGTGAGAAATTTGAGAGGAATGCTTCCACCTTGTCAGCACAATATTGGGCGTGCATCAGGATCCTTCTCCCACCAGAGAATGTTCCTCTAGCCACGTTCGTTGCATGAAAGCGCAGGGGGAGAAGAACTGGCAGCCTTGAGCCCTGCTTCTCCTACTGCTATTGTAGTCTGGCAGTGATGGATAGAGCAGGGAGGCAAAGAGGATGTAGAAAGCACTGGGAAGATAGAAAGAAATGAGATATGGAAAAACAAACAGATGAAAAGATGGGAACAGACCGGGGGGAAAAAAAAACATCTGCGAGATTGATAATAATGATGATGACCGAAGGACATTTATGAAAACACTGATGTCATGTGTGTTTTTAAACATAGGGCTGGGTATCATTAGGAAGCCACTGATTCCACTCATCGATTTGATTCTTTATTGATCCCTTTCAGATAAATTCTCAGGGGGGAAAGACGGCATACAGCTGTAATGAAGTGCCCTAACACTGAAATACGTCACGTTTGCAATCAATGGCACACCGAAAGACACAAAAGTCTGCTCAACAGCTGTCGGAACAAACACCATCCAGCTTAGCAGCAGCCTCTTGGCACAGATGAGAGGAATCGATCGTACAGGAGCTGATTGATTGCGAGGAACCTGGGAATTTGGAAGCGGGACTGAAATGGAACTGGGTCTCGAATGCCGAGTGCCCACATAGAAACATGGTGTGGACATGAAGGGAAAGAGGGCTGAGTGAGAGACGTTATGGCATCAGGGTTAACAAGTGGACACAGATGTTTCAGTGATTTAGGCTCACCTCCACAGGGCTCAACAGTGAATCGTGCCATCCTATAACCACCCCCCCTCCTATACTCGCTCTCGGTGCTAATACGCTCACTGGGTGTAGATGCAATAGAGTTACAGTGCATCTACACCAAAGATAGTTAGAAGTTAGCCTGCAACATCTCACCCAGCAATTTCCACAATCATCATCTTCCAACCATAAAGAACCACGTTAGGCTCCTGACATTGAGGAAGCCAGTGCGAGGGCTTGAGATCGGCCTGGCCGTTTATATGAAGAGTAGAGCAACACCATTTGTCTTTGCGGGTAGTGGGTAGGGGACAGCTCCTTTGAAAAATAGCCTTTTTGTTACAGGGAGCCTGCCCTATTCTATTAACTGAGTATGTGTGTGTGTGTGTATGTGTGTGATCTCTCCTTTCCTGTTTGCCCCCTATCCTTGAAATATTTCCATCTGCCATCTGGCTTTCTCTCTCTCTCTCTCTCTCTCTCTCTCTCACACACACACACACCTCACACACACACACACACACACACAAAGGATCAATTGATAGTAGTAGATATAGTTATTGCGCTTTACATCCAGGCCACATATCCCTTCCCCATTTAGAGCTGTATAGAAAAGTGACACATATAGACAACAGGGCAACCTTGCCCACTTCAGGAAACATCACACTTGCAGCCCGATATACGTTTTGTCATTCATCCTTACCGTGGACCACAGTACTAATAGTGCCCGTATTTGATGCTATAGCCTTCCCTTGCTCTGCAGGAATAAGGAACTTAATCTTGTATGGAGTCTTGCATCTTAAAAATGTAATAATTTTCTTGAATCAACTGGTGAGCCACCTGCTCCGATCTCGTTTCAACATATTGACACTTGCCCCTGAAAGATGTGAAGCAGCTTTAGAAACAAATGGAATTATCTCACCCTGTTCGCTTCTTTTAAGAAAAATACGATTTTTAAGACTGGATGTGCGACAACATGACTTGCTCAGATGGCCATTTTTTTCAGTGTAGATATCATGTACTTTTTACTGCACTTTTCAGTGGAAAATCAACACGTAGCTCCGAGTTATGAGAAAACTCTTAAACGTAATCTCCGTAAAAAGCAATTATTCGCGCGTAAAACAGTTCGCGCGTAAAACACTGTTGCAATGCACCAAGGTACAGTAGCCTATAAGGGATATTTTATCCCCAACATCCACCTGATGCACCGTCTTCATGGTGACTGGGGAGTCGATAGTGGTGCATATCTTCTCTCCTTTAATCATCACCTGCCCCATGATGAAGAGCATCGGCGTGGCCAGTGCGAAGGACGCCAGCCACATGGCGCTGATGAGCTTCTTGGTGCGGCTGCGGGACATGATGCTCTTGGCTTTGAACGGGTGACAGATGGCCATGTAGCGCTCCACGCTCAGGCTGGCGATGTTGAGCGCGGTGGCGTAGGAGCAGCTGTCCCGGAGGAAGTAGTAGCCCCGGCACACGGCGTCCCCGAACACCCATGGGTGGTGGAACCAGATGAAGTTGTAGAGCTCGATGGGCATGGAGAGGACCAGGATCAGCAGGTCGGAGACGGCGAGGCTCGCCAAGTGGTAGTGCACGGTGCTCTGGAGGTTCTGCAGGGACTTCTTGGTCAGCAGGGTGTACAGGGTGATGGAGTTCCCCAGGCAGCCGACGGCGAACAGAGCCGCGTAGATGACGGTGACCGCCACTTTGGAGTAAATGTCCGTGTTCACTTCCAAGTCTTCCTCCTCCGGCTTGGACACAGTGGTTCCGTTATCAGCGGGCGACAGTGAGTTATTCCCGTGGCCAAAGAGTCTCTGCGCCAGCGCGCCCAAGCCGGCCATGTCGCCCTTTGACAGTGTGAAGTTTACATCCATAATGTTGGGTGGGAATACAAACCTATGAATGGAAACGGTGTGTGTGTGTATGTGTGAGTTCACATTGGTTTATTGTCACTTGTACACCAGATGGAGACGCGGAAAAGCCCGTGCGTAAAAGGGAAAAGACAGGAGATTCTCTCTGAGTTGGAGGAGAGGAGCCTTTATATTTGGCACGGCAGGAGGCGTGCTTGCTATTGGACCTTGAGCGGTGACGCACAGCCATTCAGTGATTGATGCTCTTGCTGTTTTGTCCATTGATATTTCACCATGGAAACCAAAAATAAACATGGTCTGCTGCAAGGACTAAAGTTATTGAAAGTCTCAGTCATTTAATTCCAAGTGCATTCCAACAGAGACAATTTTCGACTGAGAATCTTTTTTTATATGGACAATCTTTTATTAATCATACACAGGTTTTTGTTGTCACAGGCATTGACGATTTCTATTCTTGATGCCATCTGTATTTACCCTTGACACCAAGTGTGTGTGTGTGTGTGTGTGCTGCTGAAGCTCTATCATTTCTCAAGTTCAAAGGAATAATGCCTGTCCACAGCCGGACCTCTACCATTGCGTCTTTGAGTGCTAATAGTCCAAACTGAAAGTGGCAAAAATATTATCACTGGACAGGCTGAAAGGAGATGTGATTCTAAACACGCCTCCTTCTCTCTCTCTCGCTCTCTCTCTCTCTCTCACACACACTCACACACACTCCATCTCAGAGTGTGTGTGTGTGTGTGTGCTTGACACCCAGTGGTGCATCCACAGAAGTTAATATTCTTTTACAGATATCATTTCAATTCTTTTAGTCGGCACGTGTCTCTGCCTCGTAGCACGTATATAATCTTAAACATGTTATCTTATGTATATATTAATATATATAGTGCGTGCAATTGTGTGTATGCGTGGGTATGTTTAGTGTGTGTGTGTGTGTGTGTGTGTTGCTATGGGCTACATCAAGCGCTATACTCTCTCTGATACTCTCTCTGCTGAGGGATGCTGAATGGTGTCAACAACCTACTGGTCACATTCTTCAAAATGAGAGAAACGGCCTCCCTTTTCAGTAGAAAACCTCTTTATTTTTCCAGACCCGGGGCCAGTGCCTCTCACAGAGTGTATATCATTTGACTGGCTGGCTGGCTGTCAGAAAAAACAGATAGCATTGTGCTTATTTACTGCTAGCTGGCCTCCAGTCCCAGAAAGATCATAGAATGTTGCTCTACACATCTCTGCACTGTATATACTGTGCGTTCTGTGGCGTGTGACACAGGATGTATTTCTTGCCGGTGGCCTGTCCTTATCAGTCTGTCCTCTTCCCTCAGAAGTGGGCAGAGGGGAGGGCAGAGTGCCTTTCTTTCTGTGGTGTAGCTCAGATCGTGAAAAGATAAAAAGATACTCACCCTGTGGATTCATCCTCCATTTGTGGTTTATTCAGTTTGCTGGAGGAGAGTCAGTGCTGTTGAAACGCTGAATGAACCATGAAGGGGGGCGTCCATCCAATGTGCGAGTGTCCTAGTCTTTTTTAACGGTCAGGGTTTGTTCAAGTGTTTCAAGATTTTTTCATTGTGCATACACTACTTCCTTGCTGTAAGCCTCAGACCAGTCGTATAATATGAAAGTCACATATGAAAGTTGTACACTGCTGCTCTGTGTGCACCTCCTCTGAGTGATTTGATGCTTGTTTGCAAATGCACCAGCTACATTTTCATCGCTGTTGCCAGAAAAAACGAGTAAGAGATTGTATTTGAATTGGGTAAATTAGAATTTGAGTGACATGATGTAGTGAGACGTGCAATGGCTTACTTAATGTCAAAGGGAACATTTTCTTTACCGTAGTGGCACGGAGGCTGTCTGGTTATTTAGAAAATAATAGGTTATTTTTTGTGAAAGAAGCTGGAATTCCAGGCTTGTCTGGGTGCTTAGAGCACACAAGTATGATTTGGCACCACAGTCAGTCAGCTAGGCGTGAGAAAAGAGATTATGTATTATTCTTGGATCTGGCAAATGCTTTCGGCTCAGTACCACACAGTCTGTTGTGGGAGGCGTTTGATTTGTGCCAGATATTATATAGGAAGTTAAGGGTGGATCATTTCCCCGTTAGCTTTTACCATGGCAACAGAAGTCATCATTAGGGCATCAAAGTGGGTAGTGGGTGGGGAAAGGCTCCCACCAATCAGGGCTTACATGGATGATATGACGACTATGACGTCAACAGCTCCATGTACCAGTAAGTTACTGGATAAGCTGAATAGTAACCTACAGTGGGCTAGGATGAAAGTGAAGCCAAGTAAGTCTAGGAGTATTTCTATCATCAGGGAAGGTGGTAGACAAAAAGATTTTTTACAGATGAAGAAGTGGTGCCAACAGTGATAGAGAAGCCGGTCAAAAGCTTAGGAAGATGGTACAATGCAAGTCTAAGTGATAAGGGTCAATTTCAGGAGTTGAGGCAGGACGTGATATTACAGTGATGATCACAGACATAGATAGACAAGTCAGGGCTTCCAGGAAAGCTAAATTGAGGTGTCTGCAGTTTGGATTGTTGCCTGATGTGGCCGTTGAGAGTGTATGGGGTTCCCCTATCTAGAAAGGTTGGCTAGCTCATTGATTAGAAAATGTCTCTGCGCCCCACGCTGTCTGAGCAGTGTGGCTTCGTACAGGGAAGGCTTTCTGGGTTCGTCCACTGTGCCAATTTCTTCACCACCTACGGAGCTAGCTGATAGATCAATCTCTTGCCAAAGAGCGAACACATCTCCGACGACAAAAGCCTTCAGTGCAGTTATTTTTTCTTCTTTAAATGCTGAAAACTGAAATAACAGAATGCTTGGCTTTTAAATCACAGTTCAAATTTTAATTAAAAAATAATGACACTCAATTTCCAGCCATGCATTTATTTTCAAATTGTGCCTTACAAATTCAATTCATTTATTTAATTTTTTTTAATTCAACTGTTCAATAAGAGCACGACAAATTCAAATGTATGCAATTCAGATAAATCTCTGCTGGCACTAATCCAACCTCAAACAACTTCAAAACACCATGAAACTCAGCACATAAATGACCATGTACAATTTCAATTTATGTATGATAAATGAAAACTATTAAAATTTTGCTTACTTGTTTTTTGTATGACAGCAGCAAAAAAATGATAAATGGTCCTTTGCTGAGAGGACTTTAATATCTACTATGTCCTGGGCCACCCACAGCCAGCAGGCCTGGTTCAAGAGATATACACATGTGAAAGCAAAATCCAGACTGCAGGGAAATGACATGAGAAAAAGACAAACTGCCACTGAGTGACGAGAGCAGTCCAGTCTTATCTGTTAGCCAAAGACTGTCTAGTTATGTTTCATTTTTCGTGTGATAATCCCCAGAGGCAAAATGATCTTTTCTCTTGCCCCACTCCTCAGAGGTCAGGGTCAGCTACAGAGCAGCAGCTCTGGAGCTGGTAGGCATTCAGCATCTTGCGCAAGGACACTTCAGCAGGGAGGATGCCTGGAGACACAGGGGCTTGAACCCGGGCCTTGGGGTTGAAGGGTGGTCTCCCTAATCACTACTCCACCCTACTGCCACTGAAGCTTGAATCATATTACAATCCATAAGTACATAAGAGTCTAACACAGTTCTATGTATTGTATTGAAAAATATTAATTGATATACTGAGCTAACGAGACTACATTTAGTCTGCTGAACAAAAGAAAAATATAGACAGATTTGATTCAAATGCTTGAATGTCAACAGTCAGTAACAGAAAATGATGGAGCACATAACTTTCACTATATAGTACACATATCAATACAGGTGCAATAGGGCTTGTGGGGAGAGTTTACAAATGTATCCTTATTTACAGATATTTTTATTAAATGTACTGCAACTTGGTGAAGTCTGTTGAATAAAAGGACACTGACTGACCCTGTATCCCTTTGTTTGCATTCAAACTGCCTATTTTCAAATCAAAGTTATTTTTTTAGGTAGCGGATTCCCACAGCAGCAGCCAGCACCACAGCATTTATGGCGAAAGCTTTAAGAGGTGTATCTCCTGGTGTAGCTTCAAAATTAGGTTTACCTTCTTCATTGAATGTGCCCTTAGCTAGGGCTTTAGCGATATCTTTCATGAACTCCTTGAGTGATTCAAAGCTGTATGCCTTGGCAACACTCAGGAACATGGAATTGGTATAGTAGCTGCCTCCATTTCTGTCCACCAGTGCATCGATTTTCTGGAGAAGCTGGGTGACCTGTGTGAGACTTGTCGTGTCTTTGTTATTGAAGACATGATATCCTCCCTTGCAACTTTCAACAAACTGCAAGAGTTTCTCATTTTCCCTCATATACTCGTCTACATTTCTATCCAGGTCATCCCCGCGGGTGAACAGCACCATTGTGTATTCTGCTGCCTCCTTGCCAAAGGTCTCCTGAATCCACGCCACGGTTTGTTTTTCCTCTTCTGTGAATTTCGCCGTTATTGAAATGACCACTAAAAAAACATGTGGCCCCGGTGACGTTAACAATATGCATCTTGCTATTTCTGCTTTCAGCTCCTGGTCTGGAATATTTGTGTCAAACAAGCCAGGGGTGTCTATCACAGAGACATTTCTTCTGGCTATCACTTTACTGTGCTTTGAGCACTGCTTTGTAGTTGATGATGGGGATAAAGCCTTTGGAAACAGCGGTTCTTGCAGAATAGTATTGCCAGAGGAACTCTTTCCAGATCCTGTCTTCCCCAGCATCACAATTCTCATTTCATGAGCTGGAGAAAGTGGAAAAAACAGAGGTAACACACAATGTACATAACTTTGTACGTTGTGTGTGTGTGAGATCTAGATTTAGACAATAGACCTGCTAACTGTACAGTAGATGCCAACTTTAACTAGCAAAACCGCCTTATGAGTGCCATATGAAGGCTATTTTTGCTCACTGACCCCAAACCCAGACAGAGATGTGTAAGAACGTTTTGAACTGGTTACTAGTGAATTTGAAAGCTTTCAAATTGGCCGTCAGAGAAACTATCAGACTGTCTTCTATTTGTTCTTTCTCTGGTGCTCTCCACCTAGTTTTGTTTCTCTCTCACTTGTTTCTCTCTCCTGCTGTGCCAGTTCCACCTGTTATAGTACGTTTGGCTTTCCAAATGTCATTTTCAACTTCAACTTTCACTATAAATCTCATATGATATGATATGAAGGCTTCTTTGTTCTCCCTTGTTAAAGGGAGAACTGGCCCCTTTAACCTCAGTGGGACGAACCAAGATTAAAAAAAATTGCTTAAAATAACGTGTGCAGTTAGTTAGTTAAAAAAAAAGTTTCATATTTGCACTACAAATCATGTGTGCAGTATCGTAGTAGTGCCATCAAACATTTCAAGTCATTTCAGGTCAACTGAATAATTCTATAAGATAGCTACCCCAGTTTGAATTCCCTACACCTTACCTCAAGTGATTCTGAGCAAAATTCAAGATGGTTTCAATGTACTAGAAACAAAATTGTAGTCGCTGGATTACAGAATTTGATGGAATTATAGTCTGCAATATTAACACTTAAACATAATAAATTCTTTACAATAGTTTCAAAAGAGTACAATACAGTATTTGGCTTTGATATAAGTGACAGAAACACATTTAACTTACAAGTCTCCATTCTCCCAGTCATAGTCTTGAATTAGCTCTTGGTTGTTTCTCTGCTGCTCTCCACCCCAGTACATGGGTGGGGTGTGTATTTTATTGGCAGAGAGGAAAACACTTCCTGGTATTTCAGTTTCACCCTATAATATTATCTGTATATGTGGGCTGAAGTCTTGTATTGCATCATACAGTGATGTGGTTTGGTTCTTGATATATTAACATCTTTATCTTATTATCAATTAATGTGTACTTAAATAGGTAGAGTAGTTGGAAATAGGTACTAACACCGCTAAGGTTAGAGGTTTGATTCTCACTGGGACCACCCATACCTGAAATGTATCACAACTGTAAGTCTATAACTAGGGAAGCATATAGGCCTAAGGTACTGTAGGGAAGATATGGAAGACACCAGACAGGGACTGAGATTTATTCAGTTAAAAGAAAGAAAATATGAGTGGAAAAAGAGAGGTTGGCCATCAGAGAAACTACCAGACTGTCCGCCTGTCTTCTATTTGTTCTTTCTCCGGTGCTCTCCACCTAGTTTTGTTTCTCTCTCACTTGTTTCTCTCTCCTGCTGTGCCAGTTCCACCTGTTATAGTATGTTTGGCTTTCCAAATGTCATTTTCAACTTCAACTTTCACTATAAATCTCATATGATATGATATGAAGGCTTCTTTGTTCATTTATACAGTATATCAACCAAAATATGCTATTAAACTGTGTACATACTGCACTTTGAGTGATGCTGACTTTGAATAAAGACATGCAATAAAGTTTTTTTTTTCAGTAGGAATGTATGACAAATAATATACAGCATATCTTGTTGTTGAGGAAGGACTGTTCCACAATGGCCTGTACGCCTAAGGCAAACATTAGAAATAAAACCCT
>OOFE01021993.1:31481-42240 GCA_900323365.1 Monocentris japonica | reverse complement strand
CACACACACACACACACACACACACACACACACACACACAACTCAGTGTCTGCATAACAAATTGCAGTATTTTTCCACACAAATTTTGCAAAGAAATTAAAAGCAAAAGCAATGGGCTGTTCATCAAGGCCAGACTCAGACAGACCCTTACTCAGGAGGACATATTTGGTGCATGGGCACCAGAATTCAGAAGTTCATCAAAGAATCATCCTTTTATACGCAGCTCGTCAAAGGATAAACTATTTCAATCACTGGAGATGAAATCTGACTGATTTATTATGTATGCAGCAGCCTCACAATGGCCTGCGAGGGCATGCTGTGAAAGTATAAATATTGAGCCTCCTTTCCCAGACGCTGACCTCCGGGCCCCCACTTAAATGCCAGGAAACAAGTCCAATAATAACCCATTCATCCAACTGCTTCTGTCCATGAGCAGTTTGTGACACTGAGAGAGAGCAGCATGCCCATAGTCTGCTTTGATCTATTTATCACTGAGTGGGAGTGGTTGATCGGGTTAGATAGAAGTACAAATCAGCGTGACGCGCGCAACATACGTTTCCATGCTGTCTCCTGAGGCAGGTTGAAACATAACATATCGGATTGCAAAATACTGTAGGATCAGCAAGACCGCGCAATTGTGCTAGTGTTTTATAGGGCAACATTGATCTCATACCTGAGAACAAAGTCCAGAGAAGTCATTTATGAGTCTATGGCATATGCTGTCCTCGTGGGGGAACGGTAAAACAACCACTGATTTGCCATTCCTTCTATGAGGGCCTCAAACGCTTGACATTTCAGCTTTCCGAAAGGCTTCACTGCAACATGAATGATTAACCAGGCACTGTTTGGTGAATAGACTCCTCCTAGGAAATGAAGAGTACTGCTGAGAGGGCTCCAACTGTGAAATTGTTCCAAATTACCTCTCTTGAGAAGACTCCTTGCCATTTTGCTTTCATCTCATTGATTTGGCTGAATAAGGCGTTTCATATTTCATGCAGGCTGTACAGGGAATACCTTAAGGTTGCAAGCTATTGATTCAAAAATTCAGTGAGATTGGTTGGGACTGAGCAGCCGAAGGGTTTATAAGTCAAATGTCAAAGTTCGAATGGACTCCTACGGCAAAATGGGGATTAAGAATTGTGACTTTGGCAGTATAGCATTCTTTAGCAGGCTGCTAATTTGATTGGACAGATTCTCGGAAGCACAGGAATTTATAAAGGGGTCAAGTGTAATGTCAGGGGAGGGAGAGGTCCTCTGGTGAATTCCTCAGTGTCACATAGCTTCTATAGCACTTTACTGTTTCCATTTAACTCTTAATGGATCTACCACTACTTCTTAGTTATCTGTAAAACTTTATTCTCTTTTGCAACATGCCTAGACTAGGGAATTACCAACACGTCATTTTTCCATCTCTTTTTTTCTCTGATGACAGATGTTAAGCACACTTAGTCCAGGTGAAATGTACATGATATGTGCATAAAAGCACCAACATGTACACTTCACTGCCCTGAACATTTTCAGAATTGGAGCCGTCACAAAAAATGGTACCAATCGTCCGTGGCAGCCATTTTTATTTGCCAGCAAATGGGTTTTCTTTCATATCTGCTGAACTGACCATAAAAGGATTGGCTTGGTGCGTCTTCTCCTATGCTATGATGGCCATGGAACACAATGGTGCTAAGGAAAATATCATAAACGCCTCTGAGCATCAAAGGGCAAATTCAATTCTTTTAGGTGTGATATTTGGCCTATTTCTGCTCTATTTTCCTGGAATAACCAGCTTTTTCAGCAACACTAAGCCTGTTATGTGGTACAAGGCAAGCAGCACTTCATTATCATGATTGCTATCATTTAGTTACTGACTCCTCTTAAGCATTATTTCCTAGAACTCAAAACATTGCCATTAAATGGTATTACAGACTTTAAGAGATGCTCATAGCTGAAGTGTTTACTGCTTGCTGACACGGGACACGGAGGGGAGTCTCTCCTTCCCTGTGATTCCCAGAGGCTCTGACAGCTGGCACATCTGACTGCTACTTGGAACAGGCAGAATCCCAGAAGGAGCGATCAGAATCATGACAATCTGGTGCATCCCTGCTATTGATTATGCATGTAAGTAACCTTTCAGTGCCTCTCTGCCTGATAGATTATCATGCAAAATAATTCCTCAAAGATTTTTAGCTGCATGCTAACTTCTAAATGATTAACCTGTGGTGCTGCTAAAATGCCGTGTTGCAAGGCCCATTTGTTCGCAAGTCTGCCTTTGCTCAGAGAGAAGACAGAATGGACAGTAGCAGATCACTTAGCAGCAACGCAGATAAAAAAAGAGAGCGTGAAATGGCTACAAAAAAGAAGTGAGTAATGCACAGTTTAAGATCAATTCTAAAATGGATGAACTGCGGGGCATTTTTTGGTAAACAGCAAAACAGTAAAGTTGATTGTTTACGCAGTTCCCCGAAGAAAGCGGTTCAAGAACACCAGAAAGCCGTGGTGCTTGAACTGGAAAAGAATAGCAAAGAGAGGTGAAAGAGGCTTGACCTGGAAATAGGTTGGCTACGAGCATGTGCGGATGCGCTGTGGCTCGAAATCACCCCAGGGCTGGAGGCTAATGGATCAAAAATAAGGTTCGACCATGCGGTATCTCTTGTTATAGCCGGTCTACCAGTGGAGGAAAATGAATGTGTTCCCTCTTGGATTAATAAACTGTTATCTGATGGCCTTGGCACACAGAGCCGAGCCACTGGCGCGGAGAGGAAGGAAGGAAGAAGTTCAGGTGTGGTTAAAGGGGAATGTGTCTCATACTGAATGCCTGATCAAGCTGGATTTCAATTGTTACGAGGAGGATTACTGTAGTGGGCATGAAAGCTATGAGGAACGTATGCTATCTAAAAGCATTCATAACTATGAAATGCAATGCTGCCAAAGTCTCAAAGTTGCAGATAAATTAGACGTGTAGTAGGCTATTTACAATTGCATCTACAGCCCACACAGGCACACGCAGCGGGACGTCCCAAAGTTTCCCCCATTTTTCATGCATAGTTGTTTGTGTCCATAAATTTAAAAGCTAGAGTATGTGTCTTGTGCTGTCATGTTGTGACTCTTAAAGAAAAAAATTGACATTTTCTTTCAAGAAATAGTTTGCAAGGTCACAAGGTGCGGCAAAAAGAGATTGACTTTCAGCAAGACTAACAAAATGTACTATAAATTCTGGCCTTGGCTCTTAAATGTCCCCTAGCACACCATGGAACAACATGCAAGTATGCGCACGTGCACGCACGCACACACGCACACACATAGGACTTCATTTATCAACATGACTGTACGTGGAAATGTTGAAAGATGCTGAAACATTGAGCCATAACATCTTTAATAAATGAAAAATGCATGCCTAATGTTCTTCGAGGCAAGCTACTGTAGGGTCTAGAAAGAAACATTTCTCATTGCATCTATTAACAATGCTAACAAAGCATAGTGTTTTATTAATGAGTCCCAGTAGTCTGCGCCATTAAGACAAACTGTATTAGTGTATTCAAAGAAGGAATCTACAAGGCTTTCTTCTTGTTCTTATGCATCTGCAGGCCTAGTCAAGGCTATTCTATTTCACCATAGCTGTGTTTCTGATGGCACATCATGCTGTTGGATAAGTGATAATAGGTCTAATAGTTTCCACCATGCTGCGGTGCACATTACATTTTATATTTAATAGGCATTTAGCTGCTGCTTTCAGCGATAAAGACAGGTCACATGGCTGTTGATGGACACAACAAGAGTTTTCTCGGTTATAAAAGGCTACACTGGCAGTTTGATTTGGCAAATAAGCTCTGATGATATTTCTAACAATTTCACATATTTGTCTCCAGCATCACTTTCTGCTAGTGCAAATGCTTTCATATACTTTCTGTGCATGAAGTGCCTTGTCTTTAAAGGCCTAAGGAAAGAACATCCTGACTGGTCACACTTTGGTGTCACGTCTGAGACGGGGGTTCTTCGGGTCGTATCCTTAATGGAAACAGTTTTTCTGATTCTCATCCAAACTTCTCATCCGAACAGCTTCTCTGCCATCACTTGGCAGCTTGGGCTGCCAACTTATTGATTTACGTCCCGCTCATTCAGGATTGGTGCAGCCACTTCGGTAGCTCCCAGGTGCCAACGGCCACGCTAAAAACCACTTTGAGCACAACATAGGGCCCAATGCTAAAGACATTGTGCATGCTCAAAAGATTATGAGCTGCTCTGCTGGAGTTGTGCTGCTGCTACCTTATTTAAAACACTAAAACAACAAACAAAACTCAGGTGCGGGTGGGACAGTTTTCATTAATGTCCATTTCTGATGCGGATGTCATCTCATGTTCCTAGCAGTGGTTAATCAGGATATCATTGTGGACTTCCTGGTCCTCCAGGAAACACACATAGCTTTAGTTCACCAGATAGCTCAGCCTCACGCCCAGGGTCAGGCTGCACGTAATTAGTCAGTCCTCACGTAATGTTATATGACCATCGCCTGATCCAGTTGCGTATGGATATCGGTTGGTCTTCCTGTCGAACAGGAAACGGCATTCGGCTGCTGTACACATAGTTAGATATCATGTATGTTAGAATGGCCTGCATCTGATCCAGGCTAACATAGGTTGTGTTCTCCTGGAGGGATATGGGTTTGGCCATCCTGAATCTCAGGAAACAGCAGGGAGTTTCAGTACACATTGTTCTGATGTTTTATTGTCTGGAAGATCTGCTGTTGGGGGTCTAGTGTGCTCTCAGTTGTGTGCAGGGAGTACATAAAAGCAGATCCATTCATCGCCAAAATGTAAAAATATATTGCCATTCTTATTCAATAAAATTGTTTTAAGCAACTAAAAATATTGCAAATGAATACAGTGGTCATAACCTACACGATGACCAGCATGTTTATTCAGCATCATTGCAGAATCTATTGTGATCTCCAATCGGTTCTTGGATCTCCAAAGGTTAATCAACGCTGCACATATGATGCCAAAACTAGGAAGGTAACTGAACCGTGTTTGCCAGGTAACATGTGTGTGAAAATGTGTGCCATGCCATCTATTACGCGGCAAGCCTTTCTGGTCCTGGTGTCTCTCGGCCGAGCAGCAGCTGTGAGTAGTTCCTGAGCCGATCAATCTGTGCTCCTGTCCCCGGGGTCTGCCAGTCCCACCCTACCTCTGTCTGCAGCTTGTTTTCTATGTGTTAATAAGGTTCCCGCTTCATTTGTGTGCTCAGTGCTCATATCTGTTACACTTCGCCCTCATGAGCAGTGATGAGCAGCAGTAATTGCAGTAATGACGATGAATGTTTAAGTGTGTACTATGTGCATGATTATGTGTGGGAATGTGTTGGGTTTGTGTGTGTGTGTGTGTGTGTGTGATGCAGGAGATAGATGGTGCTCCATAAATTATTACCTCTTACAAGTTATACAAGTGAAGAGGCAAACAGTCACGTTCTGACAGCCGATACACTGAAAATAACAAGTGAATATGCTGTATAACCATTTTTTTTTCAGGTTGATGATTGCTTATTGATCAAGAGGAGGGAGAGAGAGAGACAGTGAAAAGAAGGAGACCTTGATCCAACAGTGGCAAATAATAATCACAAGTATGGTGAGAGGTAAGTCAACATCCATCTCTTTATACCCATAAAACGGCATGTTTTGGGTCGTTTCCTGTAGTTGGTACCATTACATTGTCACTCCTAATGAACCGCACAGCAGTTCGCATGGAACAGGACCGAGACTCGTATTTTCAGTTGTGGTGATTTGGTGCGATTGGTTCGTTCTCACCGAGCCAAAGGAAAGCTAAGCTAACCGCTCCAAACATGCTTGGTGTGAACATGCCCTGACATGCATAGTATTTACCTGTGTCCTTGGTTGAAGCAGTCGATATGTTTATCTACTGATTGATCCTCTTTGTCTTGTAAAGGAAAAATGCTTGGGACAGTTGTAATTATAGCCATGAAAAGGCTAATTTCAATCTAAAAGCACGAGGCAACAGTCAATAAAAAGACGAACAGACCACTGAAAGGCTGCTTGAGGGTTTCCATTATAATTTCATTTGTTCAACAGGTCTTTGTACTTCACAGACATGGTGGAACACATCTGAATGTCTCATCATAGTATTGATTCACTCATTTCAGGGAATGCTGAAGACACAAACACACACACACACACACACACACACACACACACACACACACACATACTGAACATCAGCATTACTTCCCGGTCAGTTTCACTTGTGGGTCAATTTCACTTGTGGACCAATTTCACTGTCATATGACAGACAGATGTACCAATCAGTAGTCATATTACATGGCAAACTGTTTCATTTTTTTTTTTTAACATATCAGATTGGAAGTTATATATATATATTAGTTATATAGTGCACGGAATGGGTTTGTGTTTCACTTGAAATGGGATAAAGTGTAGCATTTTCATTTTCCTTCTTAAAAGTAAGCAATTCAGCATCCAGACCTCGTAACTCAGCAGGACAATAGTTGGACCATGCACATCCGATGCTGTTGTTCCAAATACGGGTCACAACCCCGGTCACTTTATAAGAACAAACACAGGTAACAGACACAGTATGGTCCAGATTCTCCAGTACTTCACAACGTACTGTAGCCTATAGGTCTTGCATCCTTTCATCCCTTCCACCGAACTGGCCAAACTGACCTTCGTGGATGTCAAAGCCAATGCAAGTCATACACATGCAGTGCAGACAAACTGAATGAGGAAATGAGATTTTCAACATTACAAGAGTATTTGACGGCATCTCTGCGAAATGAATTTGTGACATACACAGCACTATGCTCATCTGTTTTTTTTTTGGTTATTTTCTTATGTCCACATGCAGGAAATGGGTTGTCTCCAAATAATAGATGTTCTCCAAAGCATAAAGAATGTGACGCGCACAATAATGTGTGTGTCATGCTGCTTCCAGTCTGAAATAAAGCAATTTTGAAAAAGCAAAAGCATTACTGAAAAAGCTACATCAAAAAAGAGTACCCCGGATACATTACGTGATGAGTAGAGCCCATCTGTATTCATGGAATCCATTCAAGAGAGTAAAGCCTGGTACTCCTGGACCGTCGGGTTTATTGATTCTGATATTCTGTATTGTGTTGTTTTTGGTGGCAAGGAATATGTATGTCCAATGTGTGCCAGATCATGTATAAGTTAAGCTGAAAATGATAGACTGTATAGGTTAAGTTGAAAATGATAGACTGGAACACACACTGTGCAGTTTAGACTGCACAGGCATGCATGCATGCACATGCACAAAATAGCCTCTCCAAGATGCTGCGTTTCCAGGATCCTCAGCAGAGCCTCCATCTGCCTTTACTTTTTTAGCTGATGCTCTCCAGAGCAACTTACAATCAGTGCAATGGTGGAAACATCTTACAATCCTAGAAAAATGGTTAGTACTGAAGATAACACTACAAGTAATTATACCCATCAAACATACTGAGAATAATACAAATAAATAAAATAAATTCAATTTCCCCACAGCGATCATTAAAGTTTCATCTAATCTAAAAAACATGCATGGGGTCTAATAATGAACAAACAGTCCAAAATATACATGCTGCTCTTTTAAAATGTAGTCATTTTCAATGTTGCTGTCATGCAGTACCAGCAGGTGTGGAGGAGAGAGATTCAAGGCCCAGCACAGAGATTACAGGGGAAAAAGACAGGGAAAGCACAGAGAAGCCTTTTGATTATTTTGCCCGACCTCTGTTCAAAGATTTGGACTTATTTTTCCACTACCACCCACAACAAAACCTCCAATGAGCCATTCCCAAACAGAAAGTGGCTGGCTGATGTACAACTCACTTCCTGTTCTGCTCTACGTCTCGCATTTGCAAAGCCCTCAGCCAGTGATTCATGCATTCATCAAAGGAGGCGTGCAGGCATGGAAGCATACTCATCAAAGAGTAGAGGAGCATGAGCAAAACAAATCCCACAGAGAGACTGAAGAGACCTATTTTCTCAGGGCAACAGTAGCCTGCTGAGTGGCAAACAAATCTCAGCCCATCGAGAGCAGATCAGAAGAAGAGACAGGTTATGGTATGTGTAGTTAATGTCATTAAAGTGATTGGAAAGCGTGGCCTTAGCTACACCCCCTGCAGCTAAGGCCACGCTTGCCAATTGCTTGAAGACATGAAGCTGCATATAGCTTGGAAATCATGGCCTTGGACCATGGCAATGTGTTGCTGATGCAGTTGCAAACATGCAGGGGCAGCATAGGGGCTTTTCTGCATTGCTCACAGGAGAGTCTCCAAACCAAGTCCATATATGATGTCATGCACATGTGCACAACCTTGTGTTGACAGACACCACGTCTCCTGCTTCGTGTCTGCTCCTGGGCCCACTGGTTCAGTCCCTGACACACGGGGGTTGTAGGAGCAAGTGCATTAACCACTATACTAACAGCCCAGCGCCTGTTGGTGGGAACTGAAGACAACCTCACCAAGCGTACCAGGGACTTTGATGGGGTAAAGAAAGCAGCAGATGGGTTTGTGGAGTGGGAAAATGGCATTCTACAGGAGCAGCAGGACTGTGATGCTGAGGTTTAGACTGCCCTCCCAGAGAAACGAGTGAGGAAAAAGAAAGCCATGCTGGGTGAATTGGCAGAAGATGAACCCATGTCAGATGTTGAGACACAATAAAAGATAATGAGATAATCCACAGACCCTCTCTTGCTTTGATGTAAAATTACTATGCTCCTTCCATCTTTTCCTCCCTCATTCTGTCCTTCCTCCCTTTGATTTCCTCTCTCTTTCTTTTCTTCCTAATCTTTCTTCCTTTATTGAGTCTTAAATGTATGCCATTGTTCTGTTGTTCTAAATCCAGATCGCTATTCCTCGATTTCTTTACTGTGTGTGAGTGTTTATCATGACACTGTTCTTTCTGTTCTCTGTTTCAGCGATTACCAGAGACATCGGAAATAATAATCTTGAGATGTAAAATAGATGATAGATGATGACAAATATGTGCTGACGATGCAAAGCAGCAGATAAGATTGGAAATCATCACCCTGCTGTGAGATTTATGTTTGTGAGTTTGTGTGAGTGTGTGTGTGTGTGTATGGTATGCAGAGAGAAAAGCAGGAGTTGATGGACTGTGTAATCAGACAATGCTTGTATATGAATGCTCAGGATGGTAAAAATAGAAAAGGTGTGTATGGTATTTGAATCTGATTATAGAAGGACAGGCTATACATGAAGCACCTAAACAAATATTATTTAGCAAGAAAGCAACAAATTCAGGTGCTAAATACTTAAAATTTAGGTGTAAATTAGACTGAAGTTAAATTTTTAGGGGTTTTATTTCCACTGTTTAACCATTGTCTTGTACTGAAATTTTCTGTCAAAAGTATATTGGAATGAGAAAAATACACCACCCAACAACAAAATGGACCCAGGAATGCAAGCTGCATCGCCAACAGCTGTTGCTAAAGTGTTTTAGAGTGGATTTTTCCTTTAAAGGTTCATCTCTTTCTCATTACAAACATTCAGAGAGATGACAAGTCTCCCTCACACTTCGGCTTAATGATCAGAGTTATCAGGGCTCATCTTGCTCTCTCTCAGTAGCCCTCATTCAAATGTGTCTCTCACCAGCTGATTCACCCTCACACTTCCTTCTCTGTTTCCTCATCCCCTCCACCAATCACTTGCTCTTCATTCACATTTCTCTGCTTGCTGCCTCGCTTTATTCACCTCCACAGATCAGGGAACATTTTGTTATTACTTTTATTCTTGCCTTATCCTAAGCCTTCATTTTCCTCACGATTTTTGTCCTGTCTTTCTTTTCAGCCTTTTTTACTTGTATAAAAACATAGTCACTCCATTACAGTGTGTGAGTAAAAGTAGGTAATGTTCTGCTTGGTCTTGGTCGAAACATTTTTGACGCTGTCTGATCTTGTCTTCTTACGTGTTGTCTGGTCCCTATACTGATGTGTCTGAGGGTAATGAGCGTCCTTGAATTGCGAGCATTCGACAGCGCTAGCCAGTTTGCCAGCTCGCCACTTCACCATCGGCCTATCAACATTGGTTAGTCATTTAATGAGCTGACAGGCAGGCTCCGTATCCTTCTGTCTTTCTCTCTTTCTCGCCCTCTCTGATTCCTATCGCTACCGATGCCTCGATGCCCGTGTTCCCTCTGAGTGGTCAAAGGTGACATTCTGCTGGCAAGGATGAAAAGTGTCTCTGATGTGTCTATGAATGCAGAGCAAATGAGACGGCAGACTGACTGATGAACTGATAAATATGTGACGCAAGAGGGAGAAAATCCTTAATCATTCAATTTCATGGTTATTTATTTGTTCTGTCCACTCTCACAAGATGGATAATGTGGGAATGTGTCAAAAAGACCATGTGATTACCCTTAGGGCAGTAATGAATTCAAAGGAAGACAGGAATGAAAGAAAAATAGGTGCAGATGACAAGAGAAAGGAAAGGACAGAAAGTTGTTAGAGTGGAGTGCTCCATGGTGCTGGAGTGACCTTTCAACTCAATTGAAGGTGAATGGACAAACACTCAAGTGATGGGGAACTGGCTCTCGCAGGTTTCATGTGCACACGCATGCACTTTCTCGCCCATACAATTTATTACCCCAGTTTCGCTGCTAGCTCACACACACACACACACACACCCATAGGAACACACACAAACAAGCACACTAAATTTTAAAGAGGCCGGAGTTAGTGAATCAACTAATCAGTTAATCGATCAGTGTGTGTGTGTGTGT
>OOFE01021993.1:18174-31249 GCA_900323365.1 Monocentris japonica | reverse complement strand
ACTTGGCACAGAAGAGAAACCATTAAAATGTGTCAGTAAACATCATGGGAGGCTTGGCATCCATTCTATCCCCCACCCCCCAATGCTTACACACACACACACACACACACACACACCCCCACACACACACACACACACACACACACACATGCACTTATATGTTTACACACACAAAAATTCAAAAACGTCTTTCTCCTATTTTCTGTACATGAAGTTTGAGTTTCTGTAGGTGGCGCTCTTTTCTTTGTCTTTTCAGCCATGGTGGCTATCGCTGCTCATGCTAACGAACCAGTTCTTCTTCTATTTATTACAAACTAACCGGAAACGTAAAACGCATCACTTCCTGTGCACCAGAGGATCTTTCCCAGGAGAGACCTACCTGACACCGGGTGTTTAGAACAGCAAATGCATTTATTTATATGAAAATGTTGCAAGATTATTACTTTATATTCAATTAGTGTCATGCAGATAAAAGTACAAAAACATTTGTGCTGTCCATATCAGCCATATATAATAATATAAAGTAGTATTGTGCCATCTTCCCTGATGAATCCTGAGTTGAGAAAGAGAAACTGATGGTGCTGAATCTACAGTGATGGATGGCATCGTTGGCAGACTGTATCAGTGTATTCTCTTTAATCTCGGCGTATGATTTTCTTATGTTCTTATGCACAGGTTTTGTGTCGGACACCTGCACACAAATCTAACGTCTGAAAGTTACATTTGCGCAGAACTAGTTGGCAAATTAATGACTCAAATTATGTTGTCAGATCATCCATTCTGTTTTGTCTCTAAACGCTCGCTTCCATATGAAAACTTTCCTGACCATTTATCATTCATTTATGATTGTTTCACAAAGAAAAATAAGCAGGTGTTGTACTTGTACTTGTATTTGGAGGATATACAAGTCATCAGTCTTGCAAGTGAACCAAGTGATTGCAAAAGTCAAAATAGGTTAAAGTTGTCTGTGCTGCTGCAGTGTTGAAATGAGCATGAATTCTGAAGTGCAGATTACATGTTGATTAAGGTTCAGGCAACTAAAACAATTTGGTTATAAATTGGGGGATATAAATTATGGAGTTGAAAAATGTTCATGATTTCAGATTTCGGCAAGATGAGTTAGTAAGTTTTAAGTCTGCTGTGTGGCTGCGTTTTGGGTTTCCAATTAAGGACAGCTGACAAGACAAAGACTGTTTGCAAGTATTGTAAGACAGCCTTGCCTTACAGGACACGCTAGCAACATGCTGCACCGTGTATAACATCACAATGAAAGACTGCAGTCGCCAGTATATGGTTAAATACTGCGTTTAAGTCTTAAATATGGTTTCAGAGGTCTTCACATTGGAGCTGTTTCTCTTTGTACCACATTTCTAATGAGAAAATTCCCTGTGTGCAGATGTACATTTTTTTTTTTTACTCTTCAGGCTTATTTGGCGATGACATTTTATTTTAACTTGTAGTCACCCTGTTTATGGTGTGTACTCTTGTTTTGTTTTTTGGGGGTGCTTGCTATATATTTCAGTATAAATCAGGTTTAGATACAGCATATGGAATAACTGAGAATGCGAGTATTGTTCTAGGAATTGCTAAACTAATTTCACATTGGGTGCGATGTGGAAGGAATTCCACCAATCACAGAAGACTAACTTCAAAGCTGCTGTGTATTAAAATGGGAATGAAAGCTAATCTTAGGTGGATATTGTTATTCCTTTCCTGTACGGTCAATGAGCTGGTTGTTCTCCATGTAACACTATAGCAGTACAAAGGCCTCTATACTATAAGTCGTTTTGGCAAAAATTACAGGCAATAATATTTTTTCATGATTCATTAAGTCCTTATAAGGCCAGTTGCTCATTTCCATCACTGAGGAAAACAGTATTACGGATCTCAATTGCCGCAAAAGGTGCAGTGTATTGTGGCTATAAAATCATCGTTCTTCCATCATAAGCCTAATGGACCAATAGGATAATAGTGCTAAGGTGAGTTTGAGAACCAGGTCCCTAATAGTTAGGACTATTTTGTGGATGACTGTGCACATCCACCAACCCGGAGGTGTGCATAGTGTGTTTTATTTCCTTTCTTCAGAGTTATTAAATTCCTCTCCTTACAGCGCTGCTCCGGTTAAGAAGAGAAACAAGAAAAGACTTTTTCCTTTTTCTTTTCCCCTCTCATCCTTCATTCAAATGAAGAATCATGTACAGGGGGCATCTACGAGTAATGACACTTGACTTGCACCTTTTCTACAAGCTGGTGCATCCAGCTTACAGTGCATTATACCAATCTCATCATATTCATCCATCTTTATATTAATGGAATCTGAGACATTGATGCTAATTCATTGAACTAGTAAACTGGTAAAGTTCTCCAATACAATATGGGGTAACACTTTTTTTGAATAGTCCAATACTGATACTCATTAAGTGACAGAAAGTAGAGGGTTCAACAAAGAGTCACTTGCTTAACTGCTGCATTTCTACAGACTATCTAACCCTGACTCTAACCCAGGGGTGATTTTAGGACATGAGGTTTGGGGGGGCTGAGCCCCCTCAGAGAAAGGGGCCTTTGTTGCTCTTAGCACGTGCCCAATTTTTAAATGAATTAATAACATTGTATTTAATGCGTGCTGCGCATGCACATTGACTTACTGAATTTACTGAAATAGAGTAAAACTAGTAGGCCAACAGCTAGTGACCAGAAAATCTATAGACCTGCATAAAGCCTTTTAGGAGGTATGGATACAATCTATTCAAGAAGGGGACAAGAAATCCTCTCCATGACACTCAGGTTTCACTGAAACTACTGAGGAGCAGGTACTAAAGTATCCTGGAACAGATTTTAGAAGGATACTAGGTATACAAATATCATAGAAAAACTAAGACACAATAGTAATATTATAAGAATATCATAGCAGATTAGAAAATACCATCAAGTAGGATTAGATCTCTATAAACTCACTGCCGAGTACCACAGACGTTCCGACAGGAATGTTATAGGAATATTATAATGGTTTTTCCTCATGAATTACTACAAAAATGCTACAAATTTGCTTTAAGTTCAACAATATCTTCCTTATATTATAGTGCATATAGCCTTTTAGGAGGTATGGATACAACGTATTCAAGGAGGGGACAAGAAATCTGTGATAAATTTAGCCCAGAGAAACAGACTGGTATACCATGCAAAGGACCTGGTCCATTTCACTGATTTTCTTTAGTGTGTTAGGTTTAAATTAAAGGATCCATTGCCTTTGCATGGATATAGTATTCAGCCAAAGGTCCAGTTGTAACAGTAGTTCTTTTCTATTGGGGTTACATTGCAATACATTTGGGCAATAAGCTCAGAGCTGTTGTAGTCTCATCATGGTGAAATAGTACTACTTCAAAGATTCCTCTCACATCTGTCTTGTCTGATCACTGTCTTACCTGGCTGCTGTACATTTTCTTCTATCCATCTATGGAGAAACAGAGCTTTCTTTGTAGGCTATCTATGTTATATGTACTTTTTGGCTATCTTGAGAGAAGCTGACATTTCAATCATTTTTACTAACATTATACCTAGCAAGTTACAAAGCTAGCATGTGCTGTAGCTAGCTAGCTAATGTTAGCTAACTATAACAGAGGGAACTAACATGCCTTTTAATTTCTATTAAAAGTAATAAACTATTGAGTGTGTATTTCTCAAGTTTACTACCTCTGTCCCACTCACTTAGTCTCTGGGATGCTGCTCTGACCTGAGTTCAGTTGTGTAGTGCTGCTGTCTGCCTGCTCTTCATTACGTCTCTCAGTCTAGCGAGCGCCGCGCCGATCTGGTGGTGGCAGGTCTCTCTCTCTCTCTCTCTCTCTCTCTCTCTCTCTCTCTCTCTCTCCTTATGTGTTGCAATTCTCTCTAAATGCTTTGAAAATCACAATGGTTATTTGTTCATTCAAGATCAGTATGTATGCCTATCAGTTGGGTAGCCTTACCCTAGTTAATGTAAAAAAAAAAAAAAAAAAAAGGGTCTAAAATCGCCCCTGCTCTAAGCTGACCCTATTTCTGACACTAACATCAACTCTAACCCAGATTTGAATACCTACAGGCTAGATTTGGCACTTTTATATCATCTAAAACTTTTTAATTTTTTAATGACACATTATAGTCACATGATAGTGAGTTTAGTAAGTTGAGGCGTTGGCTGGATGCGAGAGAGAATCAGGCTGGCAGGCTGGTTCTCTCTGCATCCGACACCAGCTGCAGCCAATTAAGGTTTATTGCACACCTGCAGCCTGGATCTGATTTAACAAAGAAATAAGGAGCACAGAAGTACATTTAAGGTTTCCCTATCAGTTTCAAAAAACAAAAAAAGCTGCAATGGATTACAGCAGCCTGTAATGTATAGGTATTGGTTGATCTGAAAAAACATGGTTATGATTCATTAACATCTTGTATCATCGTGTTTTCAATTGATGTATTAGTCGTGTCTATGTATTTGATGTCTTTTGTGTGCCATCTGTAGGCAAGTGGAGATAGTGTCTTCATTTTGTCTTCGAAGTCTGAGATTTGGTCATGCAAGGTTTGTCTTTTTTGTTTTGTTTTCATGATTTTGGGAAATAAATCACATTTTTAAGAAATGCATTAGCAATTGTGAAAAACTGACAGACACACACACACACACACGCACAATCACACAGAGCAAATAATGGTTTCATAAAATCAGTTAGCTAGTGCTTAATGAAAACCACGGACACTTTTATCAGGCAAATATATGGATACAGAAGCACTTAGCCAGGTGTGTAACCTTGACAGAATCTGCAGTTTCAGGGATATTGTGACATTTTCAATTTCAGTCTGTTATCTTCCTCTCTCCAGGTACATTCATTCATTAATCAACATTAATAGCAACTTCAGAAAGCAGCTACTTAGCATTTAAGAGAGCGGTGCGCTAGCATAAGGGTGCTTGTCCCAAAAGAGGAAATCTTTGTAATTCAAATCATAGTTGTGCAATAACTGCAACTCCTGAGAACAGCGTGAAACCATTTTTAATGCTTGGTTCTCTTAAGCAGTAAGGAAGTAAGCAGTGTTTTTTTTCAGAACTGTTAAGTTTATTTGGGGTGGCTAGTATTAAGTACCTGGTGCATCACTAAATTAGCTGTTATGGCACATTTTCATACTTACATAAGAAAAAATATATGACATGCCATAATAAGTAGCACCTTCAGTAATACACTTTATGCTCTCATTGCCCACATTAAATTCCCATTCTAGGGTTAGGGTTGTTGCTGGGGAAATGATGTATCAAAAGCAGCAGGGACAGATAAATGGGGCTATAAAACATTGAGCAATCCATTGGACAATTTGACAATCACCTACAGTAAGCCTGTTGACAGAAAATCCCACATGGGTTCATTTTCACATGTCAAGTATTTCAGGTTGCTTTCAACATACTTTGCAAAATATTTTTAAAAAGCTGGGTTGTTGATGGTCCCTAATGGCTGTGAAATGATTTGTGGTCATACTATATTCAAACAGTAGCCCTCTGGTGTGTTTGTTGCTTGTTTTCATGCTTCCTGTGCATTAATAGCAGCAGGGAAGGGGGGAAAACAAATGCAAAAAGTGAAAATGAAGAAAAAAAGACAACGCAGGATGATTATGTTCCTCTTTCTGTTTCATTTACTTTAGTTATTTTTGTTCTACTCATTAGTTTTATGACGCTTGGTGCAGCATGCCCATTTCTTCAGAGCTGGTTCATGTTGTAGCTGTAATTTCAACTGCTAAATAACACAAGTAAAAGCGCTTTCTCTACTCTCCACTCACTATCCCTGTTTACTGGCAAAGTTTGGACAGGGCTAAACGAAGGTCAGCTTCAAGGTGACGTGTTAGGGGGGCGTCATATTCTGCTAAGGATGCCTCATCAGCCCCACACTGACCTTCTACTTTGGGAAAATCATCACCACAGCCACCTACCTGTTTCTTTCATTCACCCCTGGCCCAGCGCTAAAGTGCTCTCTCTCTCTTGTAATTGGAAGGAAGGTCAATCCTTCTTCTTTTGAACTCTAGTTGCTCTCTAAACATTAGAGCCACAATTTTGTTTCACCTTTGTCTCTGCCCTCTGTGAATGGCGCCCTTTAACTTGCCAAGCAGGACTCTCATAAAATCTTGATAATCCTGGCAATGGGTCCCGCCAAAAGCCTCCTCTGCTGCCACTTTTAGTCATTTCAATTGACGTCAGTGAGAAATAAAAGAAGTAATAACAGTTATTCTTGTTGATTCACCAGAGAAAGGAGTGGAGGAGGCCGAAAGAGAAATGGAGGAAGACGAAGAGAGAGGCAAAATGTTAAAGGGTGTGTGTGCACATGCTCTTCCTTTGCTCCTCTCCTCCACTTCTCCTTTTCCTCACCCATGCACCATCTGACTGGAATCAGAATGAAAAGGTTGCCATTCATAAATCCATAATTTTGGTCTTAGACATTTTCTAAACGTGGAAGACAATGCCAGCAGTAATATACAGTGAAAGGCAAACTGGAGGGACAAGAGCACTGACAACAATGGTTTTCCTGTAATCTTTGACAGTTCAATTTAGATTTACCAACATGAACAGTTGATATAGAACAAGAGAGCCGATACTCCAATCTGTGCTGTCATCAGGCAAAAACAATGAAGTAACAGTGAATAGAGAGACTGGCGTAGCAGACTCTACATCAAAATCAATTTGCCCTCTTGACGCGTTTGATGAAATATCTACAGGCCAAAATAAATAAATAAAAGAATGCCGACAATGTTTACTTGTCTACTGAGGATGGCGTCAGATGGTGACTTGGCTGGTGAGAACACATGGGAAGCCCCAAGATTCATTGCGAGGACAACATATCGTGTCCAAACAGCATTATAGTTTACAGTACAGAGGTGGTTGAATCAGCCCAAAAAGATTTAAACCTGACAACTTGGGAAGAAGGTCTTGGCTTTGACAATCACCTACTATGGCAGCGTGTTTTCTGGGAGAAAGCGGCCTACATTTTCTCGTTCAACACTCTCACACTGCTAAAGCATGAAGCTCATAAGGCAGCAGGTTTTGTTGCCTTGTCAAACCACCAGAATAAATTCGACTGTAGTTCCTCTTGCTTTGTGGGAGAGTTGCTCATGTGTGTGTGATATGGACTGAAGTGTCCAGCATGATAGAGATAACATGTAAATTCTGTTTAGGGTCAATTTTTGCTTTCATTAAACGCTTGAATGTACTTCCTCTTGGAAGTACAAGTACTTCGGCTGTCGGCACGGGAGAACCAGGGAGCTTCTAATAATTTGCTTCTGCAATCTGGAGTCTGGCGATGAATGTTAATGCATTTCATGGAGAAATCAGAGTTTTGTATGTAAGACGGGAGCACATTTTGCCTACCGGGCATTACGCTTGGATTGCATAAACACACACACATATGTTATGGGTATGTGGTAATCATTCATTCTCAATGAGACAGTCATTGTGATAGTCTAGTCATTCCCTGTGGCTTGATGGAGTGTGTGGTTGGTGATAAACATGTCAAATGACACGGCTCTCGGGGAGGCTCAAGTCACCACAGCTCCAAACGCCTGATTGGGCGAACATTTAGTCTGAAGCAGAGCTCAAAACTCTATGTGTATGTAAATGGTGTGTCTGCGGGTGAGTTTTTGTGCTTGTGTGTGTGTGTTTTCATAGAGCTTTAAGTGGTTTTATTTGGGATCGAACATGGAATCTTTCTCTCCGGGAGACTTGTTGCTCGCGGCTGCGACTCAAAGGCAGAAGTCCACATCTTGAGGTGTGGGAGTTGGGGTGTTGGAAAGGAGGAATGGGAGGGGAACAAGAGAGGAGAGAATGGAGGGGACAAAAGGGAAGGAGCTTCCCTCTATTGCGGTCTGCCTTTCACAGAGCAGGGATTAACTCTGAGTCATTTATTTGAACAATGATTAGAAGGGAGGATGCTTTTGCACGGCAGAGATAAACAAAATGAATAAGATAGGGAAGGGTAGGAGAAGGGAGAGGTGTTTGTCTGCTGGTGCACCATGTCTGTTTTTCCTCTGAGAAGTGGTAGCACCAGTGCATTATTCTCCCTGTTCCTGCTTGATAAGGAGGGATTTGAGGGATAGAGGATTTCTTCTGTCTGTCACAGAAGTCTTCAGTCAGTGCTGGTGGCAGAATAAAGTCAGTTGCAGATGGCATGAGAGGATAGAGGGATGGATGGATGGGGAAAATACCCCCCAGGTTAGTTACCTTCATTTGAACGATGAGGAAGAGGAAAAGATAAAAGAAATGACTAATATGGAGAAGGGGAGGTGTGTTGAAACAGGGAGGGAAGACAAAAACACTTGTCTGGCAGCATAACGTTTGGATAGGAACAAAAGTGTAACAATATATGAACGTCAAGTAGCTAATAAGGAGGGTCACCATTGCATCTGGCTTCATCCAAGAACTTGGAGGGATAAAGGCGGTGGAAATCTGCTTCTCATAAAGTTTCTGGTGATCGAAGGACTTGATCCTGGTGTTCACTTGAATTCATTCAGCCAAGAGTATGGGGGCATTTCTATCTTGGTATATGGGAACCTCAGGAGGGAAGTGTGTTTGCACTCTAGGGTGTACCTGGTCCTGCGAAATGGCTTCATATTCCTCGGCTGTTATACGACCGTGCAAGGTCACAACTCTGACCTGGCCACCGAAGGACATTTATTCTCTTCAGCCACTAGTGTTGCTCCTGCAGTGTGCTTTGGATCATTGCCCTGTTGAAAGGCAAACATCCTCCGTCAGTTTGAGCTTTTTGGCAGAGGGTAGCAGTTTGTTGCCCAGAGTTTGTCTGTAATATGCACCATTCATTTTCTCACCGATCTTGACAAGATTGCTAGCCCCCTGCCGCTGAAAAGCATCCCTCTAACACACTGCTACCATGCTGCGGATGGTGTTACCTGGCTGGTGTGCAGCGTTTGATTTGTGCCATACATCTTCAGCATTCAGGCCAAATAGTTCCACTTCAGTCTGATCAGACTGCAAGACTCTCTGCCACATCTCTGTAGTATCTTCTAGATGGAGTTTTTCAAACTGTTAACAGGCAAGGATAATGTTTCTTTTCAGCCGGGGCTTCTTGCAAGCCTAATATGGAGAATGTGCATTATCTACTGACTTCTGTAGCTCGTTCAGCGTCACAGTCGGCCTTGCAGCAGCCTCTGGCAAGTGCCCTTGCAACTATAGGGTTCCTGATCGAGGCAGTGTGTAATCATATCTCAGTGTGTAATCATATACTTGCTTGGAATGCTCTTTGTTTTTCATTTTGAGTCTTTCTTGGGGAAAGGTGGAGCCAATCAACAAATTGTGTGACTTTTGAGGTTTTGCACCTGTGCAAATTTGAGCTTGTAATTGTAAGGGTATAAATAGTGAAAAAAATAAATAATTTCTATTTTTCTTTTTTTTTGTGGGAAGAAACATTTATTTTGTTTTGACATGATACTCAATACTAATCTATTTCAAGGCACTGTATGTATTTATGTATGCTTTCATGTGTCTCCATATTCTTTAAGCAGTAAATTGTATATGCTGTGAACTGTGAAACATTTTTGGACTATGCAGTGGCCTGACAATTTCCCCACTTGGAAGACAATGAAGTAGATAAATTGGCCTTAACCAGAACCTACAGAGAATCGCTGACGTGATCAGAAAATGGAGAGGATGAAGGAATGTAAAGCTGATGAACAGCGGATGCATTGTACAAAGACACGGATCACAAAACAGAAAACAAACCGCCAAGACGCTTTCCACCTGCAAAAGTCCCAGCAGTTTTCACAGTTTGATGTTTTCTCCTCACGGCCCGTTCACAGCTTATTGTTCATCCAAGTGAAAGATGCAACCAGTAAACAAACAAGTCATTCAACTTAACTCGGTGTTTCTCTCGCTCTCGCCCCGTCTTCACCAGTGAGATTGGTATTCAAGGTGAATGGAGAAATAGTTCATTTACACTTTCTATACCTTGGGACACTGAGGAAGACACACACACACACACACACACACACACAGAACCATTGTCTGACCTCCATCATTGCCTCAGTTTTGCAATTTGTTCCTGACGTCAACTATTTGCTACCCTGTGAAAGCATCAAGGTTAAGGTCACGTAAATTGGTTTCGTAATAACAAAGAAAGAAAGAAAGAACACCTTCTGACTACATTATAGGTTGAGGAGAATTAGTTTTCTGTGCATGTTCTAGTTTGTTCTGTTTGTGTCTGTGTGTGTAGTGGTTTGGGCGCCAGACTGTCATGTTGGTCGGAATCTAAACAAGTTTGGCTTTGATTCAAGGTGTGTTGCCTGCCTCTCAAAGGTTAAATGCTCCATATGCCAGAAGAATGATGGAGTGGTGTGTGTGTGTGTGTGTGTGTGAGAGAGAGAGAGAGAGAGGGAGAGACAGAAAGAGAGAGAATTGGCACTCACGCTGAGACTTGCAGTGGCTTCTAGCACTCAATTTGACATAGTCTCTCTACCTCCAGTGGTTTTGTGGTGTGGTGGAGGGGGTGTTGATAAGGATCCAAACAGGCTGCATCCTCCAGCTGAGTGTGTGTGCAGAGATTCGGACATACTGCTGAATGTGTGTTTGCTCGTAGGAGAGACGCGAGTAAGTGTGTTAACAAGCACACTAGATAAAATAGCGCACTCTCAAACCAAGGTCTTTTTCAAGATGATGGTGTGCGTCTTCATATCTTCTTGTCTCGCTCACGGCTATCCCGCTCTGAATAAATAAACAGCACATTCAGAATATTACCATGGAAACTGAAGTTACCCGGGCTGCACAAATTGTCATTGATCCTGGTTTCTGTTGCTTATTGGGATAAGAGGCCGTACATGTGAATGAGTTCACTCTTGTTTGGCGTTTGCGCGGCCCAATTCAAACACAGACTTCTTTAGCACCCTGAATAATAATGGAATAAATGTGCATGGAAGTTAATGTGAATTCTGAATAACTCTGCGTTGTACTAAGCCATTGCATGTAGAGCAAAAGAAATACCTGATAAACACCTATCAGTGAGTATCCTGTACAGTTTACAGACAGGAGGGCGGCTGCTGAGACCAACAGGTGTATGACATTCACATTACCACATTGGGGCTCAGCACCACCTAGTGGCCAGTAGGGGTAATGAAGACAATAATAGGCTGTAGGACAGGGGTGTCAAACCATGTGCCATGGAGGGCCGAGAGTATGCAGGTTTTCGTTCCAACCAAACAATACACCAGGTGATTCGACTGGTTATCACACCCTCAACCAGAGAGGAGGGACTAATCAGTGAAATCACCTGGTGTAGTCTTTGGTTGGAATGAAAACCTGCATACACTCGGCCCTCCATGGCACATGGTTTGACACCCCTGCTGTAGGAATTCATACAGTTCTAAAGGCAATGAGAGATGGGCAACATATAGGCCCACATGCCAAAAGAAACACCTAAAGACACACCATCCTAAAATTGCCACCTTTTTGCACAATGCATGTCTTGATTATTTCAAGGCTTGAAAATTCATTTAACTAGTTTCCCTTTCATGAATGAAGTTGATTTAATGGATGATTCACCTAGTCAGACTATTTCATGGAAAGACCAAGTGTTCGTTATATTTTTGCACACACATATATTTTTGCATTAAAAGCCATCTGTGTACACTCATGATCACACACACAAACACACATACCCTTGCAATTAAAGATGAAAGGCACTGGGTTGTTTACATCCCCACTTGCCTTTTCTCTCCTTTGACAGTACATTCAGTGGTGGCTTGGCGCCACCTAGAGTGTGAGGTTGGAGACAGAGAGAGAGAGAGAGAGAGAGAGAGAGAGAGATGACAACACACTGCTGTGTATCCCAAGGGTCTACCATAGTGGCATGGGTGTGTGAGTAAGCACAAGCTTTTTTATTGCCGTTTTATTTTACATGAGGAAAAAATGGTCATCTGTTCATAGCAATGGTTGCAAACCAAATGTTTATTTTTGTTTGAGCATTTCAGATTTATATGAGCTGCTGCGTGAGTGTGTATCTGAGCGTGTGATGCCTGTGTGCTTTTGATGTTCAGCGGTGTGTGAGTGTGTGTGCTTAGCTGGCAGGCTTCATAAAATCTGTCAGCTAGCAGGCCAGAGACACCGGAGCTCAGTGACTCGTGACTCCACGGTAGTCATGGAAACGCATCCCTTGCATCCAATCTTCTCCCTCTGTTTTTAAGTGTATTGGGGTGATGATACATGCAATTCTTTGGGCAATGTAGATTGGCAATGGTCCAGGGTAGTGAGACTCAGGGTCTGAAATGTATTCAAATGGTAACAAGATCAAAGCAACGAGTACTGATTAAAGCAACAATAGACACTGCAAAAATATAGAATTTTGCATCCGGTCTTAAAGGACTACACTGACGTTTTGGGAAATTGGTCCGTTGGTCAACAGCCGTAATGTGACGAGAGGAGTGGCAGAAAAAAACATCTCTGGATGACTGAAAGGTCTATCTCCTTACGTTAGATAATGCTAGTTGCCTACTGGGACTTCACACACTGTATGCTAACAAGTTAGCATGTGCACAGGACAGAGAAGTCTACCAGAGACATGAGATGACTTTGGTGCTACTCCTATCGTTACATGTAAGTTGAGTAATGAGACAATTTCCCCAAAAAGTGGGTGTAGTTCTTTAACTACTACTTTAACATTTCTTTTTATAGAAAATTAATCAACTGACGCTAAATTTACAGTTTCAGTTTTCAGTTACAGCTTCCAATTAGTGAAAGCATGTGGTAACTGTCTTTTAGATTTTTGTATTTTTTTGTTTTTTAATCAGGACCCTAATGCCAGTTCAGTGCAGAAATGCTTGGTTACTTTAAGAACAGTAGGAACACACACACACACACTCACACTCACACGCACCACGAAAAAGATTCAAGACAAAAATGAATCTGTTGTTCAACTTTTGTTTTTAGAAAACACATGACATCTTCAGAAACATCTGATAAAAAAAACCTGTTGATTTCAGGTTCACTTCTTTCCTTTTAAAAAAAAAAAAAAAAAAAAAGAGAACCAAAAAAAAAAAAAAAAAAAAAAAAAAAAAAAAAAAAAAATTTTCTTGG
>OOFE01021986.1:29748-47230 GCA_900323365.1 Monocentris japonica | reverse complement strand
TTGTATTGATTTTATTTCATCTATTTTATTTGTGTATTCATAAACCCATTTATACTCATTTTATTTTATTACAATGTTTGAAATGTCACTTATTTTTTTTTATCTAAATTTACATTTCTAAAAATAATATGAGTAATATCAATGGGATTTCTGTGCTAAATTATAAATAAATAAAAATTAAATAAATCATGAGGTTACACAGACATGGGTGTCCAGTCCTGACACCTGTCCTCCAATTCCAATGCAAACTTTGTCCAGGTTGAAATCAAGCGGTATACCTTGAAAATAACTGCAGAGCTGTGGGAGACTGTGCTGACATCATCACATCCTTGTTAACATGATTTGAGACATGATTATTTCATTGGATGTTTTTTGGTTTCCAATGATTTTTTGGTTTCCAATAACATTTGTTCACACACACAAGGTTATAACAAAAATGTTTGTTGTTTTCTGAATTGCGCATTTTATTTATCTTTTAATGTATTGAATGTTACTCAGAATGATTAATCTTCTCTTGTGTAACACCCCCTCCCTACATCGTGCAGGCCTATCTGTGGGATAGCAATGAGGAGGTGGTGGAGTGGTTGGAGAAGCAACTAGCTGAAGAAGAGGGTGCAAGGTCTGTCATCGACGAGAACATCAAGTATATCCGCAGAGACCACATCCTCAAGCAGATTCGCAGGTGACACCTCTCAGCAATGCAGTTTGGCAGTAGCGGGAGATTATATTGCACACCCAATTTTCACCTGTCACTACCCGCAACCACCCACCCACCCCCAATGTAATCCAGTTTTCACAATATGATTTATAATGTTATTTTCTTGTTTCTTTTTGTCTCCCTCTCTTCCCAGCCTTGTCCAAGCCAATCCAGAGGTTGCGATGGATTCCATTGTTCACATGACTCAGCACATCTCGCCCACACAGCGAGCTGAGGTGGTGCGTATCCTGTCCACCATGGAGACCCCAGCCTCCTCCTAGAGGATGCCTGTCCTCTCTTCCCTGCCTGGCTCAAGACCTGCTCGGCCCACACCCAAAGGAGTCGTGCATAGCCAGACCTGCTCCTGACCAGGACCTGGGCTGAAAACTGAGGCTGGAGGAGCCAATGTGATGGCCTTTGGCGGCTGAAGCATTGGCAATGATTCTCACTCGGGGAAGAGTTCAGTTGACTGATGTCAATTATAACATTTTGTAAATGTCTTACATGTATGCTAGTGTTGAGGCAAGTTAATGTATAGTGTATTCAAGTGCAATTGAAAAGAAATATCCAGTAGCTAACATGTAATAGTGTGTTGAGGGTTTACACAATTGGCCAAAGTGGAGGTTTATCTTTCATGATAATCAGTGGCCTCCATCCTGTTGAACTGGAAAATTTACAGAAATAAATTCAAAATCTAGTTGTATTAAAATGCACCTTGGTTCTTGAGCTATGCTTGTTAAGATTTGCAAGTGTTTTGATGGCAAACTCGACAAGGGCAACATATTGCTAGAAGTGTTGGCAAGAAAAGGGGTTTTGCACTCCTTACTAGGGAGGACTTAATTACTGATCAAACACAGGGAAAATGGTGGGGCACTAAGGCAGAGGGAGTTGGCTGCTTTAGGAGTTGGACAGGAGAGCCCAGCAGGGAGCAGGGACAAGGTCCCATTTAGACCCTCACTATTTCACAGTTATCCTGGAGTGAGCAATGGGCAGCTAGCCACACAACAATACCACAGCTGACAGAAAACCAGCTGTCACTTCTGTTCACACTCACAATACACACATGCTGCTTTGAATGCACTTTACTGCTTACTGTTCCCTCACATTGCATCCGGTATTAAACCCACAGTTTGCACCGTTGAATCTCGTGCACATGCACACGCATGCCCCATTCTCTCTCTCTACACACACACACACACAGTAGTCTTTTCTCCCTTGTGTTACATTTTTGTCAACTATTGTGGGTTACTCCCAAAAACATTGAAAGATGAGTTTATTAGTCTTTTTTTAATGAAGAAAATATTTTTCGATTTACTACAATTAAGTGACTAAATTATTAAATGTCAGTTTTGTCAAATAACAACGGTACTGTTCACTGGATTTACACATGTTGTAATGTCAGGTATGACTTCTAATTTTTAACTGTAATCCAGACTTCACTGTTATGTTGAATTTTTTTGACTTTATGTATATGAAACATTACTTATTTTTAATACTGACTTTTCCAAGGAAAAAATGTGAGTTGTTATGCGTTTGTTATTGATGAACAGGGACAAATTCTGGCTACTGTATGGTAAAATGGTGTAAAAGTAATGGAGTATATAATAATATAGCAAAATACCACCATCATGTTTAATTCCATCATAGATCATCATATATCATATATGTCATGTACCCTGCTGAAAAGGCAAACATTAGCAATGTGGAATGGCTTCATGGTCAGTGCTGTGTCTTTTATGTGCCTGTATTGACACGTGGTCCAGTTACTTGATAAGGTGTCTGGTTGTTTCTTTTTTGACGATAGGGAGCAAATTTGCTAATTTAATAAAGCCTACCTAACTTAGTTTAAAGCTTTTCGCAAATTTTTACGCTCACTGTATTTTTATTGCATATAGTAGCAGAAAGTAAAAGGGTGGATGTAACAAAACTCAAGTTTCCAAGAAATTGCACTAATTTAATTTCTCAATAATTTGCTTTTTATATATTGATGATCCTCAAGATAGATAATCACATCATTGGAAGCCTCATTAATTTTACCAGTTAGAACAAAGTCTAATACTCTGGAGAGGCATTTTCTGATTACTCTGAAATGATAGTCTCCTCTCATTCCTCAACCCTCAGATGATTAAAGTGGCATTTTTTTTCCAGGCTTTTAAACTTCAACAGTCTTACGGAGGATGAAGCAGATCAAACAAACAGTGAGGGATCCATCTCATCCCTTTTTGTTTTATTTTTTTTGTCTTGTTCTTTCATATCATCCCCTTGGCTCCGTCAACTCTATTACCATCCTACCAACAAATATGTAAGACAAATTGAGTTGCATGCACCCAATACCCACCACAATTATGGGAGGCCCAATAAGAAAATGAGTCATTTGGTGGTATAATTGGAAATGCGCCTTGCTTGGTCTCTCTGGTCTCCCAGAGGGTTTTGCTCATTTGTGGAGGCACGCTAGGCTGGCTAATTCTTCTTTTAATCACTGACAAACTGCAGAATCAGGTCCTTCCTCAACCACTGGAGTGGAGGGAAGGGGATTGTTTGGAGAAACTTGCAGGGTTTAGTTTGGACACAATTGTTCTTTCCCTAGTTTATAATTTGGGTCGGTAGTGTTGGTTTACATTAAAATACTTTTTCTTTCATTAACATTCTAGGCCACTTTTGTTAGAAGAAATAGTCACCTTTTAATATTACAATTAAGGAAACTATCTGGAAGCAAGTATCAAAAGCTCTGATCTCCCTGTGGAAGGGGGGGAAGCAAAAAGAGAATTTCTCTACGGGCCTCAATGACATATCACATTATCATTATTATTGTCATTATAAAAAACGTATAAAATGTGTCTGGGTGCACAACAGTCTTGAAGCGCACCAAGATACGGAACCAGTGCAATCCAGCCCAGTCAGGAGGAGGTTATGCAGTGTGCACCTTGCTGCCCTGATCCAGCCCGCTGCACACAACTCCTGAAAAGACACAAAAAGGGGTATTAATACATTTTAAAAAGTCAGTCTGAGATTTTGTTTAGTGTTTTTAAAGAAAATTATGGATTTCTTTTAAATTAAATAAATTACAGATTTGTTTTTAGATTACCAAGCCCTAGTGACTGTTACAGAGGGAGGCAGACAGAGCAAAAGAACTAATGGGAAAAATGAGAAAATCAGTGTCTGCAATGAGATTGAGAGAGCGGCTTTAAGATGGGGCAGAGAGGAGACTCAATCATGCATCTGAGGCAACCATAATTCCACATTCACGCGTCTCAACGACTTGACAGCACTTGAGAGACAAAGCCTATGACCCAGTTGCAGGATTCCAATTAGCGGGGTGTATGCAACAGTTGAGATGAAAAGAGGTCTTTACAGAGCCCCAGGGCTGTCTGATTACTGCCTGAAAACAAGAGTGTTTTGCCCATGACAAAGAGTAGACCGACACAGAGGGAGCGCCAGGCCCCAGCTGTTCTGTCTCTCTAGTCAGAAGACTCTGAAGGGCTCAGCTCCTCCTGTCTGGCTTTAACATTGCAACCACAGTGCAAAGTAGCCCGGTCACACTAACACTTTTGAGTGTCTTTATGTGAGTGAGTGTTTTTAACCTTTATTCTACCCAGGAAGGTTGACTGAACATGCATGCCCTTTTTCAGCATTGTCATGGTTCACATTCACATATTAAACCCATTCACACCTGGATCATGCCCAGTACCACCACAGTTTTCTACTGTTGGCCACTGAGCGGCTCCACTGAAGCAATTGGGGATTAAGTGCCTTGCTCAAGGGCACCTCGGTGGTGGGTGTTGAGGGAAAGGGAAAGTGTTCCATGTTCACTTTCCTTGCCCAGATTCTCCCTGCTGGTCTGGGATTGAAACAGATGACCTCTCGGTCACAAGAAAAACAATGCACTAAGCATATTGTTTTGTATGAGCATAATTGTTCCCATGTAATCCTTTGGACCAATGGACAAATGTCAGTGAATTTAAAATGCATCTTTTAGATCTGCCTGTGCTAGCCTGTGTAGCAGACACTAGATGGCAGTATGTGGTACCTTCAGCAGTAACAACTTTTATTTTTCAGGAAGTTAAAGATGTCAAATTGACTTACACACTCTATAGTAGTCTGAAGGGTTGGTAACACAGAGGAGATCAAACTAATTTCATTGATGACTCTTTTATCAGATTTTCAACTAATACTTATGGTAAATCAACACAATAAAAACAGTTCATGGCTTATTACCCTCTGATAAGAGCACAAATCCAACCCACTGCAGCCCCGTTAACCAGTACACGGGTCCCAGTCTATCTGCATTTAAAGGCCCAATCTGTCATCGCAGGAACTAAAATACTGTCATCACACTATTGGCTTTGTTTATATAGTGATTTATGTTGTTGGTTTTGAGTGCTTTCGATACACGAACATGAATTTCCCATGTATTTGATGCTTTAACGTATTTAGTAATGTTTGACATGATTGTAAAACAGACTTGTGTCACAATGAGCAATTACATTTCTGAAAAGTAATTTCCTTCTTCAAGTCCAACTTTTCAAGAACTCTGTGAATATACCCAATCTTAAAATAAATGGTGTATCTTCAGTGCAAGGCCAGCCTACAGCGTTAAAGAGAGGCTATGTGTCTCTCAGGGGGCAGGAAGGCAGCCTGTCAACCAGCTGCATGAGGAGCTTAATCTCCAATCCCCATTTGAAATGTGCCACGAGGGCCAAAGATTATAATACACAATGATCATCACCACATAATGCATCCATTCTCATTCTGCCAGAGCTCGGTAAACACTGGCTGAGGAATACTGAATACCAGGATGACAGGGAAGAAGGCTAATTCACAAGCAAGCCCACGTTCAGACAGAGGAGGGTGAGGGTATCACAACAAACAGGGTGATGAAGTGAGGCCTGAAATCAGAGAGCCCATCAGCAGCCAAATCCTTGCTGATCATCACAATCAAAATACTGGGTAATGACTTCGCTCTGGTGGGTTTTTTTTTTTGCAGTTATGGTTTTGACATGACACCAGCAAAAAGCAGGTCAGCCAGTAAAAAACCCTCATCAAATGCTGACAGTCTGATCATTTTGCTTCATCTTCATCTTTCAAGAGGGAATCAATATTACACTGTAGATAATCAAACGGCAGAAAGACTAACTAGCTAGCCATTTGTCCTAATACTCATGCACCTAACTGTATATTCGTCACTGACATCAATTTAAGAGAACCATAGCCGTGCTATATGAGCAATGATGTGCATGCTAAAAGGTCCTTATGGATGTGCATTGCAGACCAGGTGAGTTTGCTCCCTGTGCTGGGCAGCTCCTTCCTCCTCTCTCCCCCCGTCCCTGTCCTGACATTAACATTCATAGAGGCACTGAAGTGTGGCGAGCCGCGTACATCAAGCCAACGATGAGATGCGGCAAGGGAGGAGAGGAAGGAGGGAGGGCAGTGAATAGGGCTGATGGCGGGGGGGGTGGGGAGGTGAAGGTTGCCCAATGTGGGATTGTGGGAAAGGTCAGCAGCTAGTGTGCTGCGTCTGTGGCCATACATCACCATTATTACTGTAGGTCATTGATTGGTATGGAAATAAGGGGCAGCGACAGCTCCACGGCGGGCTGGCCAAGTGGGCAAGGCCAGGCCAGCGAGAAGTCATTACCCTATTTAGAACGTCTGGTATCTCTCGGTAAATTCAGTCTGCTCCACGGGTGTGGAGCAGACTGAATCCCCTTTGATTTTGCACGATATTTCACAGCAAAAATATTTTAAAAAATAAAATGCATTTATTTTTGGTTTGGTTTGGTTTTTGTCTGAAACTTATGCAATACATGCATGGAAGTATGGATACTGTAATATATCTTCTAATAGATCTTGATGGGATTTTATGGTGCAGTGGACTCTTCATTATAATTCTCATTGGATATGGACTGTTATGGAGTCTTGCTCCTACGGATTGGTCATCACTTCCTAATACCTAATATAAAAAAACAGAGGCGGTTTCTCTAGGTGGGCCTTTAAATATAGAACCTGATTCTGTACAGTTTGGTTCAAAATCCATCTGTGCCTTATATGGGGTGGCAGGTGTCATGTACTATTATGGTGCCAAGTTTCATGCCTTTACCATGTAGGTCCAATGCAATGAGGACCAAGAGAAAAAGAACGACTGATGGAACCCTTCAAGAGATGATTTTACCTAAATTGAGGAGTAGACACTGTAAGAGTCATCTACACACACACCTATGGTTATGACTTATGGTATACACAGAGTTGCTGACTAAAAGAGTTTGGCTATACGCAAACATCAGTCCAGCAACGGCCCACTTTGAGAGGTGAGCCACATTAAAATGCATGCATTACAGGCATGTCACTGGAGCGTGGAGAGCCAACTCCCTATGGAAATGTTCGTTTACTGCTTCTCATTCTCATAGGCCGGTAGAACGGTAGGATTTGTAGCCAGTGTCCTCTGGCTCTGAAGGACAAAGGCGACGAACCAGGGAAATCATTGTGCTTCACAAGACACAGCGTAGTGTCATGCTGTCCAACGTTTAAACCACACTGATAAACACATACTGCATACAAGATATACTTCAAACATGTTGCATGATGACAACGAACCAGTGAAGTTCCTCCTCTTTGCATGAATGTAAACGCATTTGTGCTTGTCCTGGTAACAGAAATCATCATCACCCAAGACGTCCTCATCTAAGTCTTAAAGATGGGTGTAGGTTTTCAAGAAGCTATCCCAGCTCCTTAGGGTATGGAGGTGGACGAAGTGCAGACAGGAATGGAAAAGGGAAAGAGGGGAAGAGATGGAGGAGTGAGAAGGCTTACAGTCATGTAGTGCAAAAATGTGAAGCCATAAACTCCAGATGTAACCCTCTAGATGAGCAGGGTGCTGTACAGATAAAGTGACAACTTGTGAAGAGGAGAGACAGGTATGGCTGAGCCTGGCTGTAATCTGAGACTGCTGAAACAACTGCTCCTTTGTAATGCATTAACCAACCTGCAACGATGTGGCTTTGGATCATTTTGGCTGCAAAACTGCCTACATTTCAGGTAATATACTTCAAATGAAGCTGTTGCCTGGTTAGATTCAATTACGATACTGGAGCACTTGTTTCTGATTCAGTTAGTGCCGTAACAGCTTACTGCCCACAGCTGATACAAACTGAAAGGGATCTGCCACTGAAGAAGGCTCCCATGATGACAACCTTCACCAGCATGACATATTCTATTCTTTGCTGGAAAGATTCCTGCATCCAAAACTAGTTGCAGTTGTACTTGCGACCTGGAGTATAATTCACAATTTAAGACTTAGGGGGATAAAAGCCAGCTTCCTTTCCCTCTGTGTCCCCTTCCCCACCTTGGTTATATGGTTGTTACCATAAATATGAGATTCCGACTGGGAAAAAAAGTTATTATATTCCAAGTAGGAAATATTTAAACTTTTTGAAGGATCTGATATGTCCCACCTGACAGGACAAAAAATGGAAGTGTGTCAAATATGTATCTCCACCTTCTTCAACAGACTCAGAATCTTCTCACCATCTTCTTACCATACTTAACATCCCAACATGCTACTGAGAGGTTGAAGAACAGAAGATTGTGATGAGAATAAATTTGTGCATGACAAAAGAAAAACTACAAAAATGCATGAACTACTTCATCCAAAGGCAAGCCAATCATGTCTTATCCACTCAGATGGATTTAGCAAGTTGTTGTAAAGATTGTGAGTAAGCAGAGGTTACAGTGTATTTTCTCTTCTCTAATGTTACAACAGAAGTCAATGAAGAAATGGAAAAAACTACTGAAAAGCTCAACCTCTATAGTATCACTTGGAAGGAAGAAAGATCATTTATTTTTCTGTCAAACCCCATGAGCTGGAATTTAATGGCATCTATAAGTGACACAGATATTCCTCACTGTGTTCCACATTTCCAAAGCAGAGTAAATGCTAACATACTGAAAATTTAACGAAAATATTGAAAGAGCTGGCACCAATTGGTGGCGGTAATGCTTTTCCACACCTGAATATTACATGTTTGATTACAAATGTGAGAAGCATCAAACTTTGATGCCATTTCTTTCTCTCAGACTTTATAAACTGCTACAACCCACAAAAAAATCAGACCAAATTCAGTGTGAAAAATGCTCATGCCAGTTGTCTCAGCGGCTCCTTCAATAAAACTCTTATAAAACAAGGTCATCATTTTAGTTAGAGTTAAGAGTTAATTTCCTAACAAGCTCTGTTGTTTAATATCAATAACAATTCCTGGAAATACAGAGTTGTCCACCAACTCAGTTACCTTGTCTTTGATTAGAGTGGACATGTTGTAACCGTCTACACTCTATTACTGTTTTGGTTTTATATGGAGTACATTACTACCATGCAGCTGCTCCAACACTCAAAAACATTCATCTAATTCAAAACTCAGTGGTGAGAATATTCACATGAATGAGAAAACATGATGACTTCACCCTGATCTTCATTTCGCCTGGTTCCAAAAACAAACAAGGTGAGAACAAATTGATTAGAAAGTACTAATCCTTACTTAAAGAATTAAATGATCTTACAATACATAACGGATTTTCTTACTCCCTGTAACTCCCTCAAACAGTCTGCTCACAGGATGCAGGGCCCTTTGACATTCCCGCTAAATTAAATCACCTTCTCCAACAGGACTTACTCCCTTGGAACCAGCTTTCTACCCCAGGTCAGGGAATTGGACACTGTCTCAGTATTTAAGTCCAGATTGAAGACCCATTTATTCAGCACAGTCCACAATCCATCATACGTAATTCCCACTTTACCAGCCAGTCCTTTTCCATCCCTCCCTCCACTGCTTGAGGGTCATCTGAAATCCTTTTGTTAGGTCTTGTTAGCTTTGCCCTGGCGTTGCCCTGGACACACACACACACACACACACACATCTTAAATTGTGATTTGCTTGTTTTTGTCTTGTTTGTGTCAATTTGTTTGCCTCATAAAGTACTTTATGACAAACTTGTTTTATAAAAAGCAATTCCTAAATAATTTTGATTTGATTTGATTTCATGGCTTAATAGTGATGTTGTTTACAATCATCACAATATGAGGACTTTAATCACTGGCAAGATTGTAAATTCTTTGGTAGTTTAAAATGCGGGTGGGGAATGTTATTGTCTCATCAGTTCAAGATCATATCTTTTTATGTCTGTGAAACTAAATCAATCAATTATACTAAGATTAGACAAGGCGAAGCCTAGAATAGTTGAAGTTATGGTAGAGATTAGTGAAGAATGTCTCTAATAATTTACTGTCCAAAACATTACCAGCAAGTAAAGCACTGACTGCTTAAAATCTTTAGCAGATCCACCTTGACATTTGTTAGTCCACATATTGTCAGTATGTATTAAAACATGCTGAAATATTGCCAAGACTGCCTTACAAATCATGTACTGCAGGAAAGGAAAGTAGGTGGAGAACACTTATGATTCTGTCCTCTTCAACTTTAACTTCACCACCCTCCCTCCCTTTCATAATAATGGGCCGCTAAAAATTCAGGAGGCAGGCTCCACATCAATCACTCGCCAGATTTGAGTCCAATGCAATAAATATGCAAATGAGGAGAAGCCAATGTCTCGTAGCTTGAGATCAGTGCAAGGAGAAAAAAGGGAAAAACTGTATTAATTGCCCATGGCCAGAGGAATCCTATTACTGTGGGCATTGATTATAAAATTGTATGTGTGAATGATTTTCATGCAGAAAGTGGACTGCCAAGCCTTGAGCAAAAAGTGAAATAAGAGTCAAATTAGAGAATTGGGCCAGATTGTTCAAGTGACATAAAGGCAAACAGCAATGACAAAAAGGCCAAACCTCAGTTCAAATAAGATTCTATTTAGAAATGAATACGATTTCCATCTGGAAATACAATAAAACCTTATTCAGTTATGGCATCTTTGCAATCATGATCACTTGTAATGTTTAAATTATTAGCTTATATTCAAGATGTTCTTATTTTTTTGGTGTTCAAGCCTCATGGGACCTGATATCCTGTTAATGTGGTCCTGGTTTGTCAGGGGTCAAGCCCTGTAGGCCAGCATGTCTTCCATTAGATTGTGGAGGCTATCTGCCAGGCTTTCAGCAGAAGAGGAGCTGAGGAGGAATATGGCCACATCAAGGGTATTCATTAAGGGGACATTTGAAGGAAATTTGCTCAGCAGCTAATCGGGCTTCACCTAATATATTTGTGATGTTCCACTGCTTCTGTAGGGATGTTATCTGTATTCTCTCTTTTTTCAGCAGACATCCATCTTGGTATATTGCCCATAGTATGTGTTTCATAAAGTGTATTGACTGAAAATAAAATGGAATTAAAATAACCCCTGTTCCCTGAAGGAGAGAAGCACGAGACAAGACCCGTTGATACTACCAACTGCTGAGTTCAGTAAGCAGCAGTCTAGAACAGACCGGTGCACTGACATTATTATGCCTTGGCAAGGCCAGGACTTCGCCATCTGTGATGGACCTCACTGGCAATGCAGTGTAACTGAATATGACTGCAGCTCTGGGTCCTGTGGGACACATTCACAGCTATACATTGAGACTTATTTCTCTTTTTCAGGAACAGGGGTCATAACTCTTCACTTTTTTATTTATTCCCATATCCCAATATATATTGTCCGAGCACACATGGAATCAACCAAAGCAAGTACACTACAGTATTCTGGGAAGAACAAGTCCACTAGGGCTCAGGACTGTCTCACTGCAAAATCAGAAGTGCTGAAGGGCTGTGAACTTTTGGAGCCTTCCAGGTGGACTTTTAGTGAGTCTACAAACCTGCAGTGTTTTCAGAGGGGGTTGCCCATAATTCATAGAGTTAGTGATGTGATGTGATAGTGACACACCAAGCATGACAGGTTTTGGCAAGAAAAGTCTTCAGACAAATATGCTTTGAATATGATTTCAATATCTATTTTCATCCAATCAAAAAAAAAACAATAAAAGATAAAGTGCATCTGGGTTTTCCACATGAGACAGTAGCATTGCTGTAGCCAAGGCAACGTGTGATGTCATGAAGCCCGTCTTGTTTCTCTTTTTCATGCCATTTCAAGCCCCACACCTTCTTGCACCCACACACTAGGCTGAACACTCTGGTTAACTCCATGAGGGCTCGGGTCCGAAGTGTAGACATTGGGATTCAGCCTATGAATCTGCCCTTGGTGAAGATACACCTGAAGGACTGGAGAAAAGCTATAAGATTTCCAATATTGGCTCCATGGTAACATTTTTGGGTACATATATTTTGGAAACAGTGAAAATAATTCCACATTCCACAATAAAGCAAAGCTGTATACATCCCACTGCACAAATAATCAGGATGCGGTCTTCCAACAGTCTAATGCCATAATCAGTGTCAGCTAGATTTAAATTGATTAGCTGGCCTTGTGTTTAACTTGCAAATCTCTGCCTTAATCAAGGCATTTTGTTTGGATAAACAGGGATTAGTTTGATTAACAGCATAGCATTATCTCCTTCTAACAGAAAAGGCAACATTTGAAGATTGTAGACTTTAAGCTTAGGCTTCAGTTACTCTAATTTATACTGTATAATATAGCTATATTATTTCCATCTCTATTATACACAGTATGTATATTTATTTTACCTTCATATTCATACCCTGTTCTTCAGAAATCACTGACATTGTAAATATTGCATACATTTAAAACTGACCCGATGCAGAATAATACATTCCATCTCCTCACAGTGTCACAGAAACTAAAGACTTTAGGCATCCTAAAACTGCTATGACCGCTAATATCTTCTTGTGTTCTTCTACGTCTTCCGCTCTTGATGTCATTTAACTTCATACCACGCCCCTGTTAAATTTGCTATGTGAGCAAGAGCACCAGCTAAGGGTTTGCACAGCTGAACATAAATCAACTTTTCACCATAATGACCAACAGTCCCCAACCTGCAGACGGTCTGGCATTGAAACTTACTGCTGAGGTGAGAGTGCTTTCACTTCCTGAGTAGAGGGAGCCGAAGCAGAAGTTAACCAAGACTGCCCACTGGTTTACTAGCGGCTAGGTGGCTAACATAATTTTCCATAGACACGAGGGGGGCACATTTTACAACAACTAAACAAAGCAATAGTTTGTGTTGAAAATCATCTTGTGTCACCCACAGTTACATAAGCAATTATGAGACACATTTTTGTAACTTTTGAGGGAAAAGGCTTGGGTACAATCTATTCAGTGTAGCATTCACACACAACAGTCTCCACTAACCAATTGTCCTGCTTCTCTCCCTCCCATCCTGTCCATACTGTCTCCTAGTGTCTCCCGCCTTTTTGGTCCTCTGCTCCCCACCCACGCCACCCCCTCTGGGCTCTGCAATTATTAGTGACCCTACTGGGTCTCCCGCCCCTCCCCCCACCATCTCTCCTGTTCTGTTCCTTAAATCTCCTGCTTTACCACACACTGGCTCGATATTCATCGTTTGTCCTGTCCCCCTTTGTGCTGCTCTCACCTTCCCCTGGCTCTCCAGTACTCACTCACTCATCACCCTCATGTCTGACACAGATGCCTCAGCTTACTACTTTCAGTCTGTCAGCACCTTTCAACAAGCTCCTCATTATTTGAGGACCCCAGTGTGTCCCTGCAGCCACTGCTGTCCAAATTATTCAGTAAATAATATAGACTTTGTTCAATTATAGACGATTCGCAAATCTATTATGTAGCTTTTACTGATGAAACCTTTTCAAAACCAACTGGATAAACTAAAAAATGCATGGCTGTCAAGCTACTAACAAGGCTGTTTTTCTTAGTTCCTGAAATGCTGAAATTTTGGAGATACAAGCTCTATTAGCTCTATTCTGTGTGCTCACTTATGGGTTCATGATTGTTAATGCTTTACCCTGTTTGCTTGGTTTTGAGTTTACTGTCAGTGTTTGAAGAACATTACTGTGATTTGATAGGTAAATGATAAAACTGGCCAAGGCAAGAGAAGTTTAGCTGTGACCACACCAGGAAGACATTCCAGCCTTATATTTTGTGCGCCTTCTTGACAACTGCAGTACCAGTGAGCTAACGTCAATCACTTTATAATCTAGACCGTTCACTACGTTTTCCAAAGTGATCAAAAAGAATGCTGAGCAATTGCTCATGGATTTTAAAGTGTATTGATTGCTAGCTGGATGTCTTGTCCTGATTAGCCGACATTGCCAGTAACACTGTTGACTGTGCAGCACCAAACAAGGCATGTGGCTACAGACGGTGCAGCACACAAGTCCCTCACTGGCCACCCTTTCCATATAGTTTCATTAGAACTTGATAATCCCCTTGTCAAGACATTGCATGCATGTCATAACATTAGACATTTGGATAGAAGGATGCCATTTAGCAAACTGTGCAATAGAAACTGAGCTAGGCCACCGCCTATTAAGCAATTGAAATCTTAATCTTGAATGCCACTTGTTCCAGTAGTTCATAAGATCTGAATGGTTCAAGTTGGCATATGATCAAACCTCTGAAATAGCATGAAAATTATTTATTAAATGGCTGAGATATTGAGGTCTGAAATTCTCCATATTCTATGTAACAGTCGACCAAAGCTAAGTAATTCCAATAATATGTTGACATAATATTTATTCATACCTCCACCATGCAAAAAATACCCAACTATGAGTCTGTGTCCCATGGCGGCCGCCCCATCCACCCCACTACGTACAGGGCATATTATCAGAGGTTTAGCTGTTCTGCTGAGAGAAAGAAACTGGATAATTATCACTTTTGTAACATTCAATATGTTGTGTAAAAATAAATATTCAGGAAGCAATAGTTGATTTCATTCTGGTCAGGTTTCAACTTCTAAAAACCCAACAACGAAGTGGATATTAACCTGTTCCCCTTAGTAGTCTAAGGAACAGAGACAAAATCTTTGCAACTCATTCTTTATATGACAATTATTTACACTCATCAGAGCTGTTGTAATGAAAATAATGTAATGAAAATAATGAAATAAAGGTTTTTACTACAACCCTTTGACCTATTTCTAATAAAGTTATCACTTTAAATATAGCACAAAACATTGGATTAGTACATTATACAATGCAAAATGAAACATTGAAATGTTTTATAAAATATTATTTTTTTTACCACATTTGTATAATTGAACTCTTTTAGTTTCAGAGTTATATCCTCTGACAATTTAACAATATCAATTCCATGTCACAACTTGCCCCAATCTCCCCTAGCTGTTGAATAAGAACTGGTGTCTTTTAAACAGTTAAACAACAAATACATTCCAAATAGAGGCAAGTAACAGTAGGATTACTTGTAACCTAACTAAAGAATCAATAGAAGTACCTCTTGTTTTTATTAACTAAATAAACACATCTGACCATGTTGCCACTACTCTCCATATTTCATTAGCTGCAGAAGCAGGACCACAGCTATGTTTGTGAACGCTGCTTCAGTATGTTGTTCACATATGTACTGGATTCATATTGCTTTCTTAATTTAATAGATCCCCATTTAGAATTTAGATCTGTTAAATCACTGTTTGTTAATCATGCATCTAAACAGAACAAGAAATGGAATTTATCTGAAAGTGAAAAAGCATTATGCTTGAAACAAAAAGTATGCTTTTCCAAAATAATATCCAAATAAAGATGGTCATCACTTCAAGTGTTTTATTATACAGTGAATGGTCTTGTACATTGGTGGTCACATAAGCTTTATCTTAACAATTAAATACATCTCATGAAATGTGACATTTCAAAGACATAGCAGCTTCTGGCAGTATATGTGACCATCAATGTTTAATAACTTGACATTTTTATACATAAAGACAAGAACATTTTGGATCTTGGCTGTTCAGTTCACTGATCTGCAAATTATTGTTTTCACTATAGACATCCTCAGAGAATCAAAAGTCGAACTGAACACTCTTAAAAATGCTACGCATGTCTTATATGTCTCAACTGAAGGTGCAGAGCACTTGCAGTGTTTGTGCTGTGTCTTTATTTGGCAACTGTTTATTTGTATTTTCTATTTTTTTTAAGTGAACACATAATACAAACTAGCACAGTGAGGAACCACATAAATAGAACAGATACAAAAGTTTGGTTTGTTTGCATTAAATGGTTTGTCCATCTGAATCAAGAGGTTTCAAACAATGCTGATATTCAAACCCCTGAATACTGTAACTTTACGTAAACAGTTGACTGCTCTGTACATTGTCCATTATTTTTATAAGGTTGAATTAATCTTAAAGCCAAATTATTTTCTATCATATATAAGATTTGCAACTTTTTAAAGTTATCCTTTTGAAGGCAAACCTGTGCTGTCCATCAAATAATTATACTCCAGGAAGAAAACCAAATTAAATGTCCCACAAATAAACAACAATGCTTCCGTGGCCCTGAGAAAGGCTTTTGGTCAAATGTATTGATCAGCTGAACATCACAATCATAATCTGTTATTAAATGATTACATCTTCTAATACACATGAAAACATTGATGATAATAATGGGCCTCATTTTTCAATTTGTGTACATTGTTTAAGACACTAAAATGCTGGGCAACATGCATGTCACATCAACATTTTCAAAGAACCACTGATACCTAATTGTTTGTATATTGCTTGATCAATGGGGCCCATCACTTTGAAACAATTAATGACTCAAATTCCCAAGTGTTTTTAAACAAATGGATTGATAGTTGATAGTTGATAGTTAATAAATAAACAATTAAATGAACAAACAGATAAATAGACAGACAGACAGACAGACAAAAGTAAGTAAGCTAAATAAATAAATTAATTAATTAATTCATAAATACATAAATAAATAGATAGATAAATAAATGTACAATTTCTTTAAGTAATGAATTGCCTTCAAACTCATCCTATGCCATTGAGTTCATTGTGGACTGGACTACCAGACGGTGCCTTCGCTCATCTCTGAGGAGGGCTGTGACAGTTGGTTGGTGTATCCGTTGTCACTGAGAGACAGAGTGGTAAAGGGTGTGCTGGGGCCACACATCTCACTGGAGATGCTGTGCATTGACCCTGGTCCATTGGGTTCTGGACTGGGTGAGTCCGCTGGATGGTGAGATACAATGTCAGAGTAACAATGCACTTCTCCATGGCAGTGGTGCCCTGGATGGTGATGGTCTATGACCCCTAATGGGGTGCCAGCAGGGACAGAGGAGGGCACAAAGCCCAGGTCTGCTGGGGTCTGAGCCTGGGATGATGGAGGACCTTGGAAGTACTCATAATTTCCTCCAGAGCCATAATATTCACTGGGATAATCTGCAGTTATAAAAACATCTGGATTAGTGAATTGGGCTTGGATTAATTATCACAAAAAGTTAAGAAGAAATGAAAAGACAGATAGACAGATAGACAGACAAACAGACAGATAGATAGATAGATAGATAGATAGATAGATAGATAGATAGATAGATCGATAGATAGATAGATAGATAGATAGATAGATAGATAGATAGATAGACAGATCGATAGATCGATAGATCGATAGATAGATAGACAGCTAGATAGATAGATAGATAGACAGATAGATAGACAGATAGACAGATCGATAGATCGACAGACAGATCGATAGATAGATAGATAGATAGATAGATAGATAGATAGATAGATAGATAGATAGATAGATAGATAGATAGATAGATAGATAGACAGATAGACAGATCGATAGATAGATAGATAGATCGATAGATAGATAGATAGATATTCTAATAACTATGTTGGATTCATGCATCGTGTTATGCTGATGCATAATTGATACCGTATTTTCTACT
>OOFE01021986.1:15620-29296 GCA_900323365.1 Monocentris japonica | reverse complement strand
ATCTGCAGTTATAAAAACATCTGGATTAGTGAATTGGGCTTGGATTAATTATCACAAAAAGTTAAGAAGAAATGAAAAGACAGATAGACAGATAGACAGACAAACAGACAGATAGATAGATAGATAGATAGATAGATAGATAGATAGATAGATAGATAGATCGACAGATCGATAGATAGACAGATAGACAGATCGATAGATCGACAGACAGATCGATAGATAGATAGTTAGATAGATAGATAGATAGATAGATAGATAGACAGATCGACAGATCGACAGATCGATAGATAGATAGATAGATAGAAGATATTCTAATAACTATGTTGGATTCATGCATCGTGTTATGCTGATGCATAATTGATACCGTATTTTCTACTGATTAGGATGGAGAAGTTAAACTGGAATCAATCTCCTTTCAGTTTGTAATGAATTAAATGGCCAGTATAATGAACACTCCGAAGCTATGAAACTTGATTAGCCTACACGCTATATTAACGTTAAACTATGCATAGGTTGTCTCTATGGAGAGGTTTTGTGTTCTCAATATACACAGAAACAGTTTAGCTCTACCATCAACGAGCTATTTTTGAAATATGGACCTTTCCATCAATATCAAAACACAGCCCACCTCCATAATAAGAGAAGTGGCCAAGCTCTCCTGGTTCCAGTCGGTCCGCAAGTGCTCTCATCCTTCTTGGGCTGCGGAAAAACGCGTGTCTCCGGGACCCCAGAGCGCTCAGCTGCTTCATCCGCCTCTCTTTAGACCTCCGGTTTTGGAACCATACCTTCAGTACAAAGTGAGACACAGTAAAGGTCACAACTAGAAAGTGTCAATTGGATAAATCTCTGCTGTCATGGGTCAGTTTTAATTACACAAGCAGTAAAAGTATACCTACCCCATATGCAAGTAATCCTATAATACGTTTCGGAGGGATTATATCACAGCATAACCATTATATTCCTTTAAGACATCTATTTAATATTATAGCAATATTGTAGTGATGCCATAGGAGATTAAAAAACAAAAATGTCTATAAAAAGTCACTATAAGCTCACTATGAAGTACCTTTAAGAATATTATTGGAATATTATAGTCAATTTTCGTTGGCTAACTTCCATAATTTTTGGAGCTATCTACATTTTTATATAGTAATTAGTAGTAGTTATATCGTTTTTTTCTGCCATTATAATGGAGACCAAAAATCAAGCAAAAAAATATCGTGAGGAATTTACTTGGAAGCAGCATCTAAAAAGAAACCAATGGACTATATGGTAACCTATGTCTAATAATTGATCACATTGATCAAATAATACCTTGCTAGGCATCAGCCATCGCTCCACACTCACAAATGTAGTCGATATAAGCGGGTTTAGAATTCTTGGTGGAAAAAAATAATTTTAGATGCAGGGACTTTGCCATACTTAAGGGTTTAATGAACTGTCAACCGTCGATTTTGTTCTCCGAAATATATCGTTACAAGAAATGACACAAGCACTGGTTAACCTGTTTGAATAACGCGGACTGACTGGGGTTGGGTCGTCGTCCAAATTTTGCCGCGAAAAAAACAAATAAGCAGGTCAGACTGGGAGGTGTCCGATAATGGATGTCTCGCCGCTATAACTGTTCGATAATGGACGTCTTTCCGTTAGATGAATGGGTTTACAGGTTCGTTTATGGGCGAATGATAGCCTACTAAATGCAGGGAGTTTTAGGGTTTACTGAATCGACGGCCCAGATGTCGATGCAGATTTATGTTGTTTATATTTGTTTACCTGGATCACTCTCATGTTGAGGCCGGTCTCCTGAGCCAGCTGCTCTCTGATGTGTCTGGTGGGTTTTGGAGTGGCCGCAAAAGCTGCTTTCAGGGTCTCCAGCTGCTTGGCTTTTATGGTAGTCCGAGGCCCCCGTCTCTTCCCTGCGACACTCTGCTCGTCGTTCTCGTTGTTGCCCGCCTCTTTGTCGGATAAATGCCCCGTTTCCGAGTCTTTACCTTCATCCTGCGGGTCTTGGGAGTCTGGAGACAAACTTGGGTCGCTGCACGTCGTGACTGTCGTACGAGAACAAAATATAGATTTGCAGATTACAATTTGTTTTACAAGCTCCGAGGATCTAAATCAGTATGTAAAAAGAGCTGCAGTAATCATATGATAGGTTTTTAGAAAGATAAACATGTCACAGCAAAAACCCAAGTGTAGGAGTATTATAGGAATATGTTTGTCATACCATGGGAAATAAAAAATACCGTACAAGGTCACGATAAACTCAGTATTGAGTACCACAGACACGATAGGAATATTATTGCAATATTAAAGTGATTTTTCGATAGGGAAGTATTTATATTAGTAAATTAACTGAAAATAAAACAACTTAATGATACTACTACTACAACTACTTGACCCTCTTACTAGTACCACTATCACTACTACTAATGCAAGTACAAATACAAATACATATAATACATATAATACAAATAACAACAATAATAACAATAAAACATATACCAACAAAATTATTATTAGTATTATTGATAATAATAATAATAATAATAATAATAATAATAATAATAATAATAATAATAATAATATGGTTTGATCTCTAGTGCCATAAACTCTCAATAATTTGCGATAGAAAATTAACAATGGCCTCGTGTCACCATTATTCTTCAATGGGTTCTTCAGTAGTGAGCTTGTAAACATTATTATTATTTTGACAGTCTCAGATTATTAATATTACTGTAATTATTTTCTTTTTTACCTCAGCCTATAAAAATGCCTTACAGCCATCAAATCCTTGCGTTGTTCAGTATGTGAGCCACAGTAATGTTTTGCTTTATCACCTGAGAGAAGGATTGCGTCCTTCCCACTGCTGTTTTGGTAGTCCTCTTTACAAACAAACTTGAATTCGTCCAGGATGTACAGTTCCTCTCCGGTGGACAGCTGTTTGTTACACATCACACAGGTAAAACAGTTCAGGTGAAACACTTTGCTCTTGGCCCTCCGGACCAGATCATTGGGTGAAATTCCCTGTGCGCAGCCTCCACACTTTGTCCCAAACCTCCTGTAGAAAAGAGAGAGGAGCAATCAGAGGAAACAAGGCCACGCTATAGCCACAAATAATGCCTCCGATGATGGTTTATTCATATTTAGACTTTCTTTTATGAAACTGCTGCAAGCTGTAAAGCAATTCAACTTGCATAGTCAACATCAAATTGAAATTTTATTCAACCTCAGTTTTAATTGTGAATGGCCAAACAGAGACCCTAAGGAGACCGAAAAAGAACCATATAGGCCAAATCCTACAATACATTTTTGAAGGATGCTATACAATTATCACAGCAAAACCATATGTAAAATCCTACTGGGATATTATAGTGATATCATAGGAGATAGGGTAGGGTCACTGCAATCTCACTATTGAGTACCACAAACACACATGAGTCCCTACATGAATATTATAGCAATATTACAGGTATTCTTCGTTAGATTACGCCTAGAGTCGTAAAATACCTACAGTAAAATACCTACTACAGAGGCGTATTCGAATATTCAGAAAAACGTGTCTTGTGTTTTGATATTTCACGTCAAGGTTTTCAAACTGATTTATTATTTAAATACACTTATCACATTTTCTATTTGCTCGAGTCTCGGCAAACAAACAGGCTATACCCTCAAATATCCTGGCATGGTCTGATTCCCATCCTTGAAGGCTATAGCATCCCCACTGTGTAAACAAAGGATGATTTTAGTTGAATCCTTCACAGAACAGGAAGAAGTACTTTTAATATGGAACTCATCAGCTTTTAGTGGATCAATATCCATACTTTCAAAATTTCCGTTTTGATTTTTGCTGTCTTTCTTGGAAAGATTGCCATAAATATTTGGGTTTATATCCATATCAATAGTTTTTTGTTCAAATAAAGATTTCATGTAGTAACAATTGTATCATGTCAGTTTTCTACTTCATGACCAGCCATAACGTAGCCTGAACCACAAGCACTTTGAATTTCGAAAGCTTACCTAAAGAAGTCATTCTTACAGTACAGTCTCCCTTCCCGTGAAAAACATTTCTCTGTCAAATTGCATTTGCATTCGCAGCACTGAACACACTTAATGTGCCAGTGTCTGTCCAAAACTTTTAGCAAAAACCTATCAAGAATAGGCCTCTCGCAGCCAGCACACTGAACCATTGTTTGGAGTATTTCCAGCCCGGTGTGTTGGATGTATTTCTGTCTGTCTAAGCAAGATGTGTTGTCTCCGATGTTGTCTCGATCACCTCAGTAATGACTCGCTTGAAAATCTTCTTATATGATCCAGAAAATCCAATTTATCCAAATTAATCTCTCAAGGATTATATCATCACCCGCGAGATGAAGTGTTGCTCTTCAGGTCCACAGGAAAACCATCCACGTTTGGCCAATAGCCCCGAACGATTGGATAACTGTTGAACAAATCTGAAAGACAGCATTTCTGAAGCAAAATTACAAACTGGAGAGCATCGAGGTCCCATCAAGATGATCCGAGATCTGCGATTTTGTGAGTGAGCACTAAGACGAAAACAGCCATTAGTGGGTATTGTATCAGCTCACTGTCGTGCAATATATCCTGAGTGGTGTCTAAAGCAGAAAAAAACTAGTGTAAAATACTGTTAGTGCGCTCTTTCTTGTCATTTGTGTCCCATTTTCCTGTGATGAACTCTCAGTCTCGGCGCCAGCAGCGTAATGAGTGCCCCTCTTAAAGCCTATTGCCTATTCCAAAACCCGTGACGTCAGCTCCAGTAAAACCCTATGAGCAGCCTCTCCATTCAATCCACCACTGGACCCACGGACAGCTACTTAAGCAATAAATTACCTTACGCTTTCATAAAACGAACAACACACCACGGTCATAAAAAAGAACGCACATAATCAAGAAATCTTTTACATTTTTAGTCACTACTAATTAAATGTTATTGCGCCACCGCTATGGCTAAACGGTGTGGTTGCTAAGCGATACATAACAACCGGTGTGAGCGGAGATTTTAGCTAGCGCATTAATATTTAGCTGAAGTGTTATCCGGTCACAGGTGTGTGTTTATTGGCGATTTTTATAACGGCTTCGAACACGGCTCGACCAATCAGAGCTGAGGACCGGAACTATCTACATTTATTTCATTACTTGAATTCGGGGAAAACGGTTGCAAGAAACTGCTGGACAGGTAGCAACAACTGAGTATTTTGGTGTTGTTTTAGTTTCCCTACCTCTTTTATTGTTCTTTAGAGGTTTCAAGAACATTAGTAGGCATTTCGTCCATATTTTATAGCTTTCATTTGAACTACAGTTTTTTTGACAGATGAACTCAGGGGTCTTTAAAGGTGTTGGAAGCGACGCTGCCATTCAGCTCCTTATTTAAACCATGTTTTGTCAGCCACAGACAAAAAAAATCCAAATGTAGCATTCTTTCAGGGCCCTAACATGTTAAATTAGGTAGGCCTATAGGAGATCTGCAGACTCGGTTTTCACTTAGAAAAGCCAGCCACATGTAGGCTATGACAGCATATATCATGATTTAGGCTTAGGGCTCCTTGTTTTTGTTGTTTATTGTAATTGTGACTTTGAGTCCAGATAAAAATGGAGTAGAGGACATTTAAAATGAGATCAATAGCTTTTCAACCTCAAAACCTTTTCATTCAAGTAAACTTCATGTTTGTCTAAGTCTGAGATGGGCCTGTTGAAAAGACAAACAACAGTGTATACTGTGGGAACTTAATTGGGACTCAATTAAGGACAATGAAGATTAGGCCTATCCATTGAGAACTACTTCAGTCTGAGAATAGGAATGGAGGTATGTCGCAATAAACAGTCAAGTAGCCCACTGAATTAGATATCCTTTTGAAAATAATGGTAAAATAATAATATAAATGGTAAAATAATATAAATTTAAAAAACCGCTAATGTAGGAATATTCTCGAACCTGCCGATGTTTTGTATATTGAACAAAATATTATAATAATAATAATAATAATTGTTTTTGTTTTGGTATATTGATATTCATCCTCAGATGATCCAAGTATCATCAGGTTGTGCCCCAGGTTGCAGGTATAGGGGCTTAAGTATCTTGCTCGAGGATACTTCGACAGGTATCGAAGATATCCTATGAATTAATAGTAAAATATTCTCACTCTATTTTATTCTCTTACTCTCTTATTATTATAGCATTATTCTTCCTTGAAAACCTTTGGGGCAGGCCTGGTTGTGTGCGGGAATAAAAACCGACTCAGTGACAGATGACAAATGATCAGGATTTGATTCCCTGCAATATGGAAAGAGGATGGTAAAGCGTAGACTGAACACAAGCTTTTCACATGGATTTATGTTTTACCCCAACATTATTCTTCATTCCGGGTGAAAGGACAAGGATCACTAATGGCTATAATATCTCGCGATAGGCTGTCCCTTAAAGATGCTATCGCACATTGGGTTGGTGCAGTGGGAACAGAGATAGCGCATTTTCTATACAGGCTTCCACCTCTGTGAGTCCCTGATAGCTGATACCCGGCGAAATCTAAACAACCAACAGTATGAAATGAAACATGAATGAAGCAGTTGCCATATCTTTCCTAAACTTGAATATTTTCAGTTATATCCAGATGTGTTTTTTTTAATTGTCTGATCACAAGCTCATAAATGCATGATTTACATTAGCAAAACAGTCTAATAGGCACTTGAGAGGATTTGTTTTCCTTTTTACTGCTTATTTCACCATATTGGCATTTTTGTGTTATGGTAAAGAAAAGCATAGGCCTATGTGAGTTTGAGTGTATGGGGGAGCGGGCATCCCATGTCTCTCTAATGTCATGTTAGATGAGTTGCAATTATATATAGGAGAACCCCTATACAACCGTCACCTCTGCTTATTAACGGTTTTATACGGGAAGGCTTACGTCAAACAAAAGAAAATAGCCTATTGCAAAACTAAGCGACTATTATGCGCACGGGGTGGATTGGTACACTTGTGCAAAATCAATCACTCAATCAACTAATCAACCAATCAACCAAGCAATCAACCAATCAGCCAATCAACCAATGAAATAATCACACAAGTACAGCATATAGGCTATAGGCCTGATGTCGAATAAAGCGCAACTCACACTTTGCTTTCATAGAATAAAGTGCTACCTAAAGGTGGTATAGATGTGTCATTGATTCATACATTTGTTTTTGAAAAGATGCATATCAGAGAGCCATGTGGGATTCATGAAACATCCATACCGTTTGGAATTTCCGTTTTGACTGGGGACATTTACAACATGGGGCTATTTACAACACAGCCAGTTATTCCATGCTGAGCAGGCTAGTATTATGTAATTTCCCTCTGGATTTTTTTTACATAGCAGTGACAGCAAAGGGTGCAGGGTCTGCTCTCCATCTTTGCTACAGTACCTGTTGCACTTCACAGACGGCTCGTATTTGAATGCATATCATAATAAAAGGCAATAAGCAATACATTTTTCTAGAGGTGTAGGCAATACTATTGCATAATGAATGTGATGAAATGAGTGAGTGGGCAAATATTTCCAAACAATAATCATCCAATAATCTGATGTGAAAGGTAGGGCAAGTGACAATGAAATGACCAGTCTGAGGGGCATGTTAATGCTTTAATTTGTCCTGAAAACCACAGCCGAAGAGCATCAACATAAACATTAAAGGGACACATTCACATAGGGGTTGATTGACAAACGTAGCCCAACTCATATGGGGGGCAGCCCATATGGGTTGTATGCTGGAGGGTGCCTGGACATGGTTGCCCCTTTAGCATGTAACAGACAATATGTATGTGGAGTCTGGTCTACTAAACACATTTCATTATTCAGTGAAAACCATAGCCAGAGGCACCTAATTTGGGTGTGGTTAAAGGTTAATACTTATAATATGACCTTTAAAGCCTCAATCTGAGGTTTTATGCACAAAAGGTATGAAAAAGATAGAAACAAGTGTTTGCAACTTTCCATTCCACCATTACTGCTAACGCATATCCATTTAACTTCATCACACAATTGTTTTAATGCATCCCCAATTGTCACACAAACACACAAACTACTGAAATGATTAAAACCTGAATTCATTTTGATTTCTGACTTTTTTTAATGGATACAAATTATTGTGTACACTAATCATTATTGTTAGGCTCCATAAATCCTAAAATTCAACAATATGTTTGGAATTGAGATATTGCCGCCGGTAGTTTATGCAACTAGTTTTCTGTGGCTAGCTTGAAAAGCATAGCATGCTCCAACAGCACCATGGACAGCACCACATTATGCTCACATAAAATGAAATGCTTCACTTCCTGAATATGAAACCAAAGAATAAGTACAAAACAAGAGCAAGATGTTGGAGAATAGTTTGACTCAATCTGTGATTAGTCTGTGACTGTGTGCGTGTGATGTGTATCTTGTGTGCATCTTTTGTTGACTGGCTTGAGACTGCTATTGAAATCAGAGAGCTACTGTCACAGTCATCATGAATAATTCTGCTGAGCTATACCCAGGTTAGAGTTTGATCACATATACAAATATAGTTACAAATGTATAGTTACAGCAAATATAGAAAGAAATTCCAAGTCTGCAGGTATAGTGTTTACTGCAGCATCACCTCATGTGTAAGAGGAATGTCCCCTTCATGATTGCGCAGTTCAGTGTTCCCTCTCTACCACAGATGAAGCAAAACTGGCCCCAAAAAGTCCTCCATCTCTTTGAAACACTTGCTAATGCCTATAATGGCAGTCTACTGGTGGAAGGAAACTGTCTCTCTTGAACCACTCTATGGGTGGGGATTCACATCTGTGTGTTTTTCTTTTGAATTCAAGCATTTCAATTGAAGAAAGATTGTGACTATCTCCATCTTGGCTATGACTTAGGCATCTTTTTGAATTGATATAAGGTCTTTCTTTCTCTATTCCTGGAGGAATTTCACAACACTTTCCACTTACTCCCATCTTTGGGCTCTGGAGAAGCTCACTAAAGTAATTCTCTTCATATATTATATTCAAGATGATAATGCTGGAATAGCCATGACACAATTTCTTGTTTCAGGCCTTTGGCTGGAAAAAGGTTTCACTCAAACTTTGTTTGTGGTATGATTCATACCGTATGAATCACCTGTGTTACTGGTGATTTACTGACATCAGGGAATTGATAGCATAGGCCTTTGGTAGTCTTTATGTGGCATTCCCATCATGTGGTCAATATGGCCTTGAGTCTCATTTAGGGAACATTATTTTGAAAAGCTGCAATCTCTGTTTTGATGAGGATGGGGCAAAGGTGTTGCAGCACTCTAAAGAAGCTTGAAGACTTTGTTGAGAAATTGTCAGCATCTACAATGACCAGAGCATGGAATGCAGTTTGAACAGTGCTGTTTTGCCAATACCTAGCACTCATTTGTTAGGCCACATTTCCATTGTTAGGATCACAGTTCCATTGTTAGGATCATTTAGGGTGAATGTGTGATAACATAAAACTGACATCATCATGACATCATTTCAGGGTTTTCTTTACAACATCTGGCTTGTGATCGGAACGTCACCAGTTTGAATCCATGCATCAGCTGGGAAAATCTGGGCAGGGGAAGTGAATGAGTAACACCTTTAACCACCACTGGAGTACCCATGAGCAAGACACTTGGAGACAAGACACTCCCAGCTGCTCCAGTGCAGTTGCTTAATGGCCAAGAGTAGAAGACCACGGTTATATTGGGAAGCCCCCAAGTGTGAATGTCTTAAATTGAGTGTGAAGCAGGCTGTTGCTGAGCTCATGTACTCAACAAATCTTCCCTGTGTGTCTAAAAAATGACATTGATGTACATTTTCATGTGTGTTGGTCACTCCTACACTCCAAAGCTGCAGTTAGAGACTATTTACCAAGGAGGTTGAAGAAAAACATAGAATCAACTGATTGTGAATATGCCATATCATAGCCATGACCTACAGATAGTTTCCCCATTTTTTAACATCATGAAGTATCCCTTCTTGGTAAAGTGTTGGCATGATTGGATTTGGTCATGGTGCTGCATGTCAGTGTGCCCTAACTGAACAGGGTCTAATGTGGTCTTTACACAGAATATCGACCTACTATTCACTAGTAATAAGCTTTGGCTACTGAGCTGGATTTGTGCCACTGAAGGGTAACTGCTCTGTGACCTTACCTGGAGTGTTGGAAGTACTAGCATAGTTCTCCATACCCATGGGTTTTCCGTCTCAGTAATAGACAGACCTATAATTCCCATCATTAAAAATTTGGTGAAGGTAGTTGTTCATCTTTCCACCCACCAGACTAAATACTAAAGTGATGCTTAAATCATAGACCTCTCCTCTTCAGACTAATAATAATAATAAATAAAAATAAAAATGAAAAATCGGACTTCTCGGACCCCACAAAATGTAATATTAGGTATCAATATAAAATCCACAAGGGAGTAAAATAATCGTTGTGCTATATTGAGTGTGAGTTGTGTGGATGAGAGGCTCCATCTGGGTTTGCGCTTCTTTGTGAGAGGTGTTGATTAGAAGCCTGGCCCCCAGCACCACTTCAACACACAAGAGGTCTCAGCAGCACTGGAATCTGGCAGGGTGCACACTGTTGGTTTTGGACTGAAAAAGCACATCATTAGTGTCAGTTAATTGCAGCTAATTGGCCCTAACGAGATGAACAGACCACCCACCGGGACCATTCATATAAATAATTTGTAGAAAACAAAATTAATTACTAGATGCTAATTAAAGTCAATTAAAGCTGATTAAGCAATGGTGGAATGGGAAAGTTATAGACAGCAAAATACCTGGCAACACACAATATGAATATATCTGGAAGCTCATAGAGCTCCCTAATACTGTGAAACAGGATGGCCTATACCCATTCAAATCCCACACGCTTAACGCAGCTTAACAGAGTACTCCTGTGGCTTCAAACAAAGACTCATCTCAATCTGTGTCAATGCATCCACTATTCAGTCAGAGTCTCATCTAAAGGAAACCAATGATTACTGCCTGAATAATCGAATGCATTCAGGATGATGAGAAGTACATTTTCATAGAAACATTTGTATGTGTCAGTAACACAAAACAATTACACACACAAGTAAAACTTATAATGCAATGGTTAAAGTAGAAGTAAAACACAAATCACATTTATTTCACAAATCAGATTCACAATGCTCTAAAATGAACAATAATTGTAATTCTGTCTTAACTGTATTACATTGCTGATCATCTTTCATCATTTTCTCATGGGTTGAAACTGACCAGTCAATAGAAAGTTCCTACAGAGTAGCCCTGTCGTGTCTTTTGTGAACTATTGCAGAGGGTAGGTAGTGAAGCATTGATATCCAGTAACTATTCATGGTTGTGTAGTTGTGATTATTATGTTACTTGTAGTGCAAATGACACCAGTTATAATGGTGCTACTGTAGACAGTGTTAAGCAAATTTAAACATCCATTCCTGGCACAAAACCACGCCACCTGCACCTCTTATACTCTGAGCAAACTGCCCTTAAGACCATGGCGAAATGACACACTTCAGCAATTTTTCAGAGCAGAGAAGTGGGACAGCTTGACAGCTCTCAGTGGCATGACATTTGAAACACTCAGCATAAACACAGCACCCTGTTTTAATCCTTGAACACCCTGTGCTTTACTGGATTTGCAATATACCGGTAGCATAATTAATGCAAGGGAAATACAGAGGTACACCTGCATTGACATACAGACATATGGGATTGCTGTGCTTCCCTGTTAGCATGTACTCCTTCCATCCTGTTGAATTATTTACCCAGATGGCAGTGTTAAGAGCTCTGACAATGCCAATACAGGGTGAAAGTGGTGGGTTGAGATTGAAAGAGTCCAAGTTTAGTGGTTATTTCCACCCCACCAGCTAGGTAGCTCCCCCAAGCATGAAAGCACATATACACATTGCGAGAGCAGGGGCCGTTGGGAGAACCCGTCAATGTCAGGACCAACAGCCACAAAGAGGAGAGTCTCAAGTGTAATCCATATTGACCGCCTCTACCCTCACCTGCCAAATAATATCATGGATTTGCCTTTTCCAATGATGTGCCTTCATCAAGCTAACCCCTGTATATTGATATCATTGATAGTTTTAACTGCCACCATCATCATTACAGCTGTACAAAACTGACAAACAATATCCTAAAGCTGCCCAGAGAGAGTAGATTACATTAGGTTAATGGTGAACTCCCCAGTGTATAATCAAATAGCTATTGTGGATAGAAGGAAATCAATCCTGCTGATCACAGACTTTTTCCAGTGGAATACATAACAGTATGAAAAACCATTGCTAATTTCACACACAGTACTTGATTACAGTAAGTTGGTAAAATGACAGCATGTAAAGTATAGCTATGAGTAATAGAGATAGTAAAGACCATCATGAGAAGGGGTTCAGGCAGTGTCACATTGTTTGCATGAGTGAGGATGAGTGTGAAGAGGAGATTGTTAGGCAGGGCGAGAGGAGGAGCAGACAGAGGAACCTACCCCACAAAGGGAAAGAAAGTGATCTGCCTGGGGGCCGTTCGGTGAGAGGGCCCAGGGGACAGAGTGCCGGGAGCCCTAGTGATGATGGTGATTGATGCAGGCACAATTCAGACACCCCAGACGCTCCAGCAAATTAAAAGGCTATTTTGTAAAGTTGTAAAGGAGCAGAATGGCAAAGGGGGCTGATGAGGCCCCCTCCTCTCTCAGTCACACCATCAGCTTCTGTTTGGCTTCCTTGGTGTCATCAATCCCTTAGGGAAGAGAGCTGTTACAAGCCTTTCACGCTCTCTCATACTGGCTACAACTCTGATGCTGCCTGTGTGTATATATATGACTGTGTGCATGTGTGTGTGCATGTGTGCTGTGTGGGGGGAAGGGGAGGTAAATATGTGCTCAAACACCAGCGGGACATTGTAAGCCTATTTATGAGTCAGTAATACCTAAATGAAAGTCAACAAGCAAATATTGATGAAGCATCCATGGGGAAAATGCATAGCATGCTTATTCTTCTATAAGGTACACACTGGCTCAGCGGACATGAGGAAAAGCAGCATCTGCAGCCAGAATAGAGGGTCTTTGCTCTCTTGCATTAGTTCCTCATCTGTACATGATTTACAAATCATTTATCCTCAATTTGAATTTAATTGACCTGGCTGACCTGAGGATGCACCCGTGGCTGGGCGTGTGTCCTGCCTGGGAGCACCGTGTGTGGGGAGAGGAGATAGAGAGACAGGCTGTGTCAGGCCTGGGAGGGCAGCCTTCAGGGAGGACACTCACATGGCAGAGGTCAAACCAGTGTCAAGTGGGGAGTGAGGCCAGCTGAGCTGCCTTGGCCCACTCATTGTGCTCATCAATGCAGCTGCTGCCAGTTACCAGGAGTATACGAAGGGGAGGCAGGGTGGGCTGGGTGGATAGAAAGGAGCATGCATGTGTGTAAGTTTGGGGGAGGAGGAGGGGCGGAGGATGGGGGTTTGTTGAAGCTTGGGGGCATATGGTGCCTGGCCAAGGGAAGGGGCTCCTGTCCACACAACACATGCCAAGTCTCTCACAAGCAGGTCACCTGCCTCACATCTCCGGACTGCTCACAGTCAACACTTGATAATCCTTTATTTGTGGTTAGCTATTTCAAACTTTTTTTTTACAATTCAT
>OOFE01021986.1:0-15269 GCA_900323365.1 Monocentris japonica | reverse complement strand
CTTGGTGGAATGATTTGACTGGCCTGTAGCAGCTTATCACCTGCTCCCACACTGCCCAGCCCATCCGATAAATACAGACAACAGGGGGGAGGCCACTGTATGAATCGATCTGCGCTCACAGAGATATGTGCTGCTCAGGGGTCATCAAGGCTGGCTAATGTGTACACTGACATGTCAATAAGAAAATATTAGCCAAACTGCTTAACAGAGAGGGAGAGAGGGGGACACAGACATGCTGTTTACATGCATGCACGTATACATGCATGAAATGATGTTAAATGCACACACATATGCATCCCAGTCTGATTCCCTTGGTGCATCTGTCAGTCTCTGATCTCTGAGTTGTATGCAAGGAGGGGAGCCGTAGATGCTACATCAGAATAAGAGCAAACTGATGCTGCCGCCCACCCTTGTGTTTTCAGCTGGGCCTTCTCATACTCACCCTTTCATCCCATCAGCTCTGTGGGACTGGGCTCGTCCCAATGCACCAAACAGATGGGCGCCTCACAAAGGGCCCTGCTTCTCAGCAAGCTGGTGTCCTACATGGCTGATTACACCTAAATACCAAACCCAGAATTGATACAGTGGCTCATGGGCACTTTGTGCAATGGACACAGGGCAAGCAGAACAATAAAGACAGACGTAGTTTGAAAGCTATTTTCTTTGTTGTTGTTACGGCACAGCACGTGGAGGCTGAAAATCATAGGTAACAACTGAGGATTTTTGGAGCAACTGGAAGAATATCCATACTATATCACATACCTTCTGAGATGCATACACAAACAAGACACAGGAAAAAGATAAAAATGGATGTGAAGGAATCTAATTCACAAAAAGACTAACTTATGTTGAGAGGAAACTCAACAACATCTTTTGTTTCCTTTCTGTATAATATTCTGTCTGAAATCTATATATAATGTAAGTTACAGACTGCTGTAATCGATATATGGAAAAATATCACCTTCCTTTGATGTGCTAAGAACACATACAGTCGGAGGCAGCTTTGCATTAATTGTAGCCTCTGCAACCCCGGCAGACTGTGGTAATCAGTCAATATAGTGACTATATCTACAGAGCTGTGACCACAGACCATGCATTTGCTGATAGGAGATATTGACAGGTAGCTCAATGCAAGTAAAATAAAGCACATAGGTGTGGAACTGCAGGGAGGAAGAGACAGAGAGACATACAGACACACTGACAGAGAATTAACAAAAGCAAAAATAACATTGCACAGGCAACAGATCATTAACAATTACAGCAATGAAAATATAAAATATAATTAATACAGTTCACCCACCTTAATCTGATATATACAGTAGCTTTATGAGTAACATCATGTTGATGTGTTGCATGAAAATAGGATGTTTTTCTGTACATAAATTAACACTATTCTGATCTGCTTTGCTTTGATTGGTGGGAATTGTCCTTAAAGATGATAGTGTGATATTTAGTCATGGCACAGCACTGCATTGTAAAGTGTGAATTTCGGTCATCAATATCGTCACCATTTTACCACTTTATCTTAATATATTTTCATAGGTCAGTTGGTATACTCACTGGCTCACCAAAACGCACTTAAGATATGGATTAAGTTAGATGATATACACATAAAAAAATGATTAGACTTTTTTTGGCCCTAGCTTGCCATCATGTGCACTCTAATGTACACAAAATTTCAACATTATAAACCGACTGCGCGTGCTGAAATTAATAAGATAAATATTATTAATAGAGAGGTTCTAGGAATGTGTTGGTCTGCCAAACCTGCAGCTGCTGCCCACTACATACCAAACACATGACTGAATAAGGCTTAACAACCAGGGCCATTACCTAAGAACATCTTAAATCTTAATTAGTGGACCGTAGCTATCAGTGATTTTATCAGTAAAACCAAAAACCAGGAAGGGCCAGAGCGATAGTTCATGTTAATGTGGACATTAATGTATTGGCTCTTCAGTGCCTATTTATCAATGCACTGGGTGAGAAAGTATACACAAAACACAGCGTTTAACTTCCTAATAGTGGTTATTAGGATACAGGAGTGGTGATTATACTGAATTACTTCACAACACTATTCACTGTATCAAAAATGTCATGTGATGTGAGTTTACTGTTGTCCAATAGGTAACAGTAAACTCGTAGTAAACTCACCACTTGCTTGCTGCTGCAAATTTGAGCTGATAAAGCAATAGATACTTTATTTGAAAGTACCAGGTACTATTTGTTCAATCTAGATACAATGCTGCAACGGGGATTGCATCCTAAACCTTTCACAGTACTCCAAGGACTTTGTCAATGCATTTATTTTGACACCCAGCAAAATACTAGACCTTCTAGCCATATACAAGCCAGATTCTAAGTACATTGTTGGGCTTTAATACACTTGTTGTTGCCCAAGTATTTAGGTTCATGCTTTGTGTCATGCTTAGTTTATTAGTGTTAACTAGCAACCTGCTATAATGTAGTTATTTGTTGTTAAATACAACAAAGACTGTATTGTACATAACACTATGGTACATGAGCAAAAATGTGTATTCACACACTAATGCTCCCCTTCTTGATTCTTCTCTCTCTCCCCATGATCACTGGAGTCTTGTCAGTGTTTGTGTGTGTGTGTGTGTGTGTGTGTGTGTGTGTGTGTACATGCATGTACAAGTACATGTGTCCATTCACATTTGAGCCTGTGTGTGTGCAAATAAGATAGAGAGAGAGAGAAAGAGGGGAGTGAGTACATGCCTGTAGCCAGCCTATCCACATTTTTCATCAACATTGAAAACAAGCCGGGCTTCTTATCAGCAGCTGTGTCCTTTCCTTCCTCCCAGACTGCCCTCCCGTCCCTGTCTGGCCTCCCAGATATGCTAATCGCTATGTAAGAATATCCTGTTGGATAATTACCATACATTACCCCGTGCTCATCTCCGGATTAATTCTTCATGTGCATAATCGCATTTGGGCTTCTTTTCTAGCCCAATGTCAAAGGTGAAACGTGGGTAAATACAATTTATCACTGATCGAATATCATCGTATAGTGTGGAATGTGTTAGCAGCTCTTAGCTCCGGGATATTGTCTGCAGACAGAGATGGCTGAATGAGGAGGATTATCTCTGCAGCCAAAGCTGTCCAGGCTGCTGGATCTTAGAGAGTGGTAATGCCACCACCAAAGTCTGTTTTAAATAGGAGAATACCCCAGCATTATCCTATTCACTCTGATGCTTTTAAATTTGTTTGTTTATTTATGTTTTCACATTGATCCCTTAAAATCTAACTGTCAACTTAAAATACCAAATTGCAGTATGTGCACGGATCAATGAGAGACTATTCCAAGTTTTTTACACCACGGAGGGTACATCAAATGTTTTTTTTTGAGGTAGCATAAAGGTTTATTTTTCTGTGATACATTTTATAAGTAGATAGGTGTGGTTTTTTTTTATCATGCAGCTTGATTTCCTGTGGAACCTGAGGTCAAATGCTTGGATAGGGAATACATGGTCAGTATATGCTCTGAGAGAAAGGGGAGGCAGGGACAGGGAGGACAAGGAGGACAGGATGGGCGAGAAGAGGAGGAGAAATACAACTGTAGCAATATTACTTGTGATGCCATTCCACCTAAAGGAATGTATCAGCCAGGACAGCCTATGGAAATTTTCCCCCCATGGCTCTACCTTCTTCACATCTCTCTCCTCTCAAAGCAACCCACTATTAGTTGTGAATGACATTTCTATCAGGATGGACATTCTTCTTACCAGCTGCCTCTCCCAGTGTCCTTCCATCGCTCCTCAATATCTATAACAGAAAAAACAAGCCCGCATGCCAAATACAGCATACAGTATTTGTATGCTTTCAAATAAAATAAGGTACTCTGGAAAGCCTTTTGTGCTGTCATTACTCATTGAAAATCTCTTCAGTCTTCAAATATGTTAAAGGGGACTATCCTTCAATTTTAACATGAACATTTAGCATTTTTGTAGCCTTGGGCAGTCCATGGAGTATTTGAGAACATTTGATTTTGATTATGAACAACTCTGTCTCAAAGATAGTGATAGAAGAATCTGAACAAATTTGTACAGACTAACTGCCCAACGGACAATGAATGGAAGACTGACTTTATGTTTTTGTTTCTGTACATCTGCGTGAGCTTTATATGGTAGCTCTTTCAGTTACAACCCAGAAAATGCAGCACTCTCAGATCCCACCACCTTTGTCAACTTTTCCATTTCATTCTCTATGGAGCAATACATCACATATTTTGGCATGGCAGAAACTCTTCTCTCTTGTTTTTGGCTCTGACAGACAGTACTGAATGGTATACTGAACTGTCATAGAGCAAGAAAATTACATATTTCAATGTTATTCCCCTTTATGTCACCAGGACCACGTGAGAGCTGCAGATCTGACTCATAATGCATGACTCAAAGGATATTTTAACAGTATGTAAGTAAGTATGATATACGTCTGAGTATATCATACATACCACTACCAAGAACCAAATTTGTTTTCATCATTTGAAATGAAGGAAATGCTCGTATGAAATTGGAATATATCTGAATATCTTGTTTGCGCACCATTTGGTAAAGTTTTCTCAAATTCCTCAAATTTCACACCATATATTTCATTCAAATATTAACACATGTATGACCAGATATTGACAAAATGAATATGGTCCTCTGTGAGTTATCGTTGCGACTGCTAGGGCTTTTTAATTATTATAATTATTTTTAAAAACAATATAATCTTGTTTGAGAAATATTATTTGACTAAAAAGTTGTATTAGTTTTTGATAAATGATGAAACAAAAGAGTTCTTGGTAGTGGACCCCACTGTATATACAGTAAATGTCTGAACAAAAATGTGTTGTGTTTAATTTGAGTTTGCTGGATTTTAAATGCAGCTCACTGGTAGACTGATCAATGCATTACAGACATGTAATACTACAACAGGAGCAGGTCCTGCCTTGGATAGCCCCGCCCCTATTTTTTAAATCTCATTTGAATATATTGAGTGTGCCATCTGTACGCCATTTATCTGCATCAAAAAGCCGTTAGAGTTGCCATCTCCTCCCCCGGCCCTGCCTCCAGCCCAGTCAGCACGTACAAATCAACACAAGCATGCATGCATATGTAAGCACACACACACACACACACACACACACATTAGTAATTTATACACACAACTTGTCCAAAGCGCCTCAAATGTCTTCATGTTTATCTTATCAACAATATATGTTCACCATCCATCCTCCCTCCAAGGTAGACCTTTCTATTTTTTCTTTTTAACCATTTCCATTTCATCAGTGTTCGCTCCAATCCTTCACTTCTGCAACTGGATCTGTAGATGTCTGCCTGTCATCCACCACTAGCCTTATCCACAGGCACAGGATGTTGTCTTTATAACATCCTCACATCAGCCTGACAACTGATACCCGTTTCTCTCCCTGCAGACCTTTCAACAATGACCTGCTGGGGCGGTTGCACACATGACCCTTCCGAGCCAACCATAAAAGCACTATTACAAGAGTAATGACCAAATTTAACAGTTTGCCTCAGCACACCTGGGTTCCAGACAGGGACTGTATTTTTCCTCAGACAGTCCCACATCTCTGTGGTGCGCAGCCAACCAGAACTTAACTGGCAGGGTCAACATCCCTGGAGAGGGAGAGGAGTGTTTCTTTTAAAGACGTAGTGTATTTTGCGGGTTCTCATTTGTGGCTGCATGTAGGCCCAGAGGCCACTGAGTAGAGGACGACTCATTGAGCTCTCTCTGTTAATCCTTACAACTCAGAAATGAGACAAAAGACGCCAGCATGACAGCAAATACAAAGGGAGCTTCATCAGTAGCCATGCAGTGAGGTAAAGTAGATACTTCAGGCTCAATACGTTTTCACCTTTTAAATGATGGTAGACTCAAAAGGATTAAGATGTTGTGTATGGGTAATGAAGTTTAGTAAATAAGGTCCAGAGAACCAGAGCTTTGTGTACATACATGTATAGCTCCATACTGTAATTTGCTGTTAACATGCGGAAGAGGAAGAGTGGTAGAGGTTGATATTAAAACCTCTCTATCCCAGGCAAAGGGGTCGGATAATGGTCTGCTGATGTCAGTGAGCAGCAGTTGCTTTGATACCCAGCAGGGCCTGAGGCAGAGCCAGAAGGCCTCCTTCAGCTGCTACAATGCTAATGTGCTAATCTGTTTTTTCCAGCATGCCTCAAGGCCTTCTACAGCATTATGGTCACAAAATAGTCTTTACCTCAAATTAGTTAATTGGTCACACTAGGAAGGGGTCCGCATGCTGACAGAGAACTTGTTCATTCACCAAAACCCATCCATGCCTAAATATGTCAAATTCTGAATTGTATCTATTATATATTTTATTTGCAAAAGTCTTAGGCACATGTAAAAAAAAAATCTGTATAGCAAAAATGCTTTTAAAAGTAATGAAATGAAAAAAATCTAAATATAAAAAAAATACTATAAAGAGCAGTAATGCAAAACAAGACTTTATTCTCAAGCTTCACTCCTTTTTCCTGTGTCCATCTTGAGTGTTCTGCTGTGAATCCCTATCCTCTAACGCTGTGTCAACTGTCATTATTTGAGGAAAATATATGTACTGAGGCTATACAAAAACATAAATACTTTATGTACCATATATCTGTTAATTGCTACGCCAGAAGTTATTTGAGATAAGACTACTTAACTTGGTTTGTAACTTGTAACTTGGTTTCTATATATCAACACACCTTGTAAATCTAATCTTATTTGATATTATTCATATCGCAGTAGGTCTTCCTTTGTACTGCCGGAGAGCCATAGTCAGCGAAGCAGTGGGTGGTGAAAGTCAGGCGAATGCACAGAGAGGGGAGCATAGAAAGTGCTAATGGACTGACACAGTAGAGCAGCTGATCACAGCTCTGAGTGTCTGCCAACCTCCGCCTCATTCTCCAGCTTGCTCCTTGCCTTGTGACTAAGACATATGCTCATAACCAAACACATCTCAAATACAGCTCTGGCGCCCTCACCGCTCTCCATTCAAGCCTCCTGCAGTCCACTTACTTGCCCCCCATCCCTTCACAGACACACCTTGGCTCAACAATGCATCACCTAGCAAGGAGATGGCAAATGTAATACTGGGATTGAGACAGCCTGGCACAGCACAACATAACATGCAGCAGCTACACGATTCATCCTCTTTGGGAGCTGAAGGATATGGAGCCAAAATGTAGCGTCTCAATTTCCATTTCATTTCCTTGGCCAAAACAACAATTGAATTTTTTTCAGTAAAGATTTAGAATAATGTTTAATATTAAAGAGAAAAGAATAAAAGCATGGATCATAAGAGGTTTCAAGTTGTCAATCTGTCCACCCTATCTGTTATCTTTGTCCATAGTAATATTCTCACAAGGGGGGCATCAACATCTAGACCTTCCTGTAAACTGCAAGCTTGGAAGATGTGTAGTAATTAAGTGACCATTTGTAGGTCTGGAAATCCATCGCCATAGATTTTTTTTTAGAAAAAGATGCACTACGTTCAGGAGTAAATTATCATTATAGGATGTAATCAAATTGCATCTAGTGGTGGCTGGCAATTAAAGAAATATGAATCAAATATAGCTGCTCTTAACTAAATCATTCCAGTCCATCACAGTGAGATTTGACATGTACTGGATTTGATGGCTGAAATATAGTGTAGTAACTCTACATAATTGCTGAGAACTGGATGATTCAGCAAGCCACTGACCTCATGGGAGAAATACCTCAAGCATCTCCCACTGCTCTACAGTCCCTATTTGTGATATACTGCATCAAGGATATCAAACAGTACTTTACACCACCGTCAGTGCACCACTGTTACATTGCAGTGCCAACTGTTTGTCCACACAGCCTCATCAATGCAGATGTAACATTTGTCATGTCAATAAAGCTATTTGCAGGTCATTGATCAGCTGCAGACCCTGGGTTCCCACAGGGAGCTACTGAGCAACAGAGAGAGAGAGAGAGAGAGATCAGCAGGAAGAGTGAGAATCACAGATTCCGCCCACCTGACCCCAGATAGCATCATAGGACCTGTGATCAGTTCTTTGCAGAGGACTTGCTCCAGCACGACACCCATGGCTTCCTCTTCCTTGAGATAGTGAGAGATAAAAGAGGCTATGACACTCCACTCAGCATCAGGAGTAGCCAGAGATCAGCTTCAAAACCCTGGGGAGGAGAAAGGGCTTCGATAGAGAAGACAGAATCTGTGGAGATCATATTTTATGTTCTGGAGACTCTTACTCCACTGCGCTGCACTGTATCTAAGATGCCTGGTGTACATAAACTATAAAAAGAAAATGGCCTCCACTCTCTGGCCTTTTCCCAAGAAGATTACTTGGGACTATGCCTTCTTCTGGTCCTGCTCCAAGCTTTAGCTGACTGATCAAGCAGATCACTGTGTTCCTGCTTAACCAGAATGCTCATGGCAGTTTCTCACTCTGTGAGAAAAGGAAGACATATCTGTCAGTTGAACAAAGCTTTCCTGTTTTTGAAAAAAGGAAGAAAAATCAATGGCTATCTCCAGTCTGTGAAGACAGAATCAATTTTGTGAGAGTCTTATCCTCTCAATGGAGATGAGGGGACAATAATGGAATATGGTCATTTCAGGGTCACAGCAGACTGTGGGAGATGGCCTTTGGATGAGGTGTTTGTGTTGGACTCATCCTGAGTTCTGCTGCTATTGATTTCTTTCCCCCTCTGTGACTCCAAGAACTGCTGGGCTCTTTCACACAAACAGGAGGCTAATCACGACTGCATGGTTGCTCAACTTACTGTCTCTAGGTGACTGTGGGACTCGGAGAAGTAAATACATTTGACCTCCCACACAGTTGTCCTTCTTTTGATGAGGCTAGACTGCCCAATGCCAAGGAATGTTTCTAAACACAGTAGCATTATTGCATAAGACATACTGTACTTTTCCTGTAAGTCTCGCTGACTAGTCACACTGATGCTTTCCCTCAGATTGTATGAATGGAAGATACACTTTGGTTTGTTCCACCTAATGACAAGGAAGTCAAGTTCAGTAGCAGGCCAGAATGGGATTAGTCTAGCTGTATTAAATGCTACAAATCTAGCTTTATTAGAAAGAATTAGAAATTACTTGTCCATCTGAGAAAGTTCATTTGTGATGCATAAACTGCAGCTCATCTGAAACAGCTCATAAAAATGTATGGACATTTGAAAATGGAATAATGAGTGCATCTGATTGCTCAAAAATGCAAATGTGACAGGATCTTCATTCAGCACATATGCTCAACTTAATACGTCACACTTAACATAGGGCAATTAATACAGGGCAATTTTAATTCTTACAATATGGCCCCTTTAAGATTACGCTTGGCCTGAAAGATTCCTATATCAAGACTATACAGCATGAATCATTTGTCATTATGCTGAAGCTGCAATAAAACATAAACACTGAATATATCAAACAACCCAATTAATAGGCGAATGAAATTCTTTTCAGGGATGACAAATTTAGCATTTGATCAATAATTGACTTGATGCATTCCATATATTGTGCACTACACAGTGAATGTTATGGCCATGAAATATGATTCAGGGAGGAAATAAGTATTGGACAGAGCAGTGTTAAAGGGTATGTAAACATAACTGAATAGCTGCCAAACACATAAGAGATCCTGGTGTATCTTGCATTCACGTCAATACCAGGCAGCACTGTTTTTTGCTCCACATGAAGATAATAATGAAGGTACTGTAAAAGTAAAATGAATTATGATTATTTACCCATTTCTTTTGAATTATAGCAAGTCAAAAAGAAATCTCCCAGTTGGAGTTTGTATGATGTAAGATTTGGGTTTTATTTCCCTATTAATCCCTTAAAAGAAACAGTGGTGTTTCTTTCCATTTCTCAGGATTAGGCTGCCTTTATTCTGCTGCATCTGTTGTTTATCCTCTGGTGATTTGATACACCTCTCCCTACAACCAAACACTAAATAGACTATTATAACCCATCATTCAATTTCTCTTTATGTTTTTTCAACCCCAGATAATCCATGATTGGCATAGCATCATCCTCTGCAGCACAAACATGTGAACAGAGCCTGTCTAATCTTTGTATAGATTAGTCTTATTCTTCATGGAAAACACATCTTTGTTGTGCTCAATAAGTCCATGTATTGTCTTTGGCGTGATTTTATTGATGTCAGCCACAGTCTAATTTCCCTGGGTGATGCCAGCACATTGACAGGCAACATACCATCTCGCATAGGGTTCAGCATTAGGCAGGTTGGTGTCTCACGAGCCTTACCTCCACATCAGACTCCATCGGCTACACTGAGATGTGTGGTTACAGAACCAGGACCAGATGTGATACATGTGTGCACCATAGTTGAAAAGTCATTTTAAGGAAAAATCCATTTTGTACTTGTGGCAGATACAGTCTCTCTTCAGTAGTGACTGAGTACTAAAAGACACCAACCACTTATCACGTTCATGTTCTCTACATTTAAGACTTTATTTAATGATGGTGACGAGTCTGCACTCTTTGGTCAAAATACCGGTCTTACACCAAAAATCATCAAATCAAATAATAAATTGACTTAAATGATATGAAGCAACTGCGCTAGCCTGGGGCTTCACATCCATTCGTGCATTTTTTAGAAGGTCAATTTCTTACCCTTTAAATCAGCACCCAGGGCGAGAAATGAACAGCTGACTTTGAATTTAGAATGTTCTTTAATACAGTATGTCCAGTCACTGTCATGATTCAACTCTGCACTTAGATGTGATTTAAGGATTTAGCAAAGGGTCTAAATGAGGAGTGTAAAAAGTTTACATACCTCAAGTTTATAGTTTATACAAGTCTTTGTTTACATATTATGGCATTCACACTATAAATGTTCAATGAATGATTGGTCCAAGACCTACAAAGTAGCAGGTTGTCTCAAAGAGGAGGTAAACATCGACCTTAAGGAGTGAAAGAATCAGCCTGTAAAGGATGTAGAACATCAAAGAGCTGAGAAAGAAGTGGTGAGATAATATAGAAAGAGGGAAAATGAGAACTGGGACCATCTGTCAGTACTAGTGATGAATGGAAATGGATCTCTCAGCTCCATCCTCAGCACTCCCGTATTCACCACCACCTTGGATGACATTTCTCTGATGAGTCATGTTTTGTAAATTTGGGGCAAATTACTCCGTCAGACACTGCCAGCACCTGTCTGTCAGTCAACAGGAAAGGCTGATGTCTCACAGACAGGTGAGTGACAAGGACGAGCCAAGGGAGGGAACCAAACAGAAGCACTGGTGTGAAAGAAACGCATGGAGAAAAAAAGAGCATAAAGGATAAAAAAAAGCCAGGAGCTCCTTTGGCCACGAATTCCCCAGGGTGAAGCAGTATCAGTCAATCTGAGGCTAATTCATGTCAGAGCGTGTATCCTATCTCCTTGAGAGGCCAGCAGAAGGTTGATAAAATTGAAGTGGAAATGAAGTTGGTTGCACAAGAGGATAGATATAACACCAGTGAAGAGAAAAGCACTGTGTTGCTGATGTTCTCTCTGATGCTCTCTGACATTCATAGGTATTTTTCTGACCTTGGAGCATGTCCTTGCCCTCTTTTTCTTCTTGAAGAGCCCCACTTCTGCAAAAAGTTTACTTGGGTGTGAACATTTTTATACAAATTTTTCTTTGGTACACAAGAACAAATTAATTCAACTGTTTGCACATTCCAAATACCATCTTCCAGCCCCACCTCCTCTTTAAGATACAGTTTGCCTCTATCCTCCACCACACACTCCTTCTCTTTTATTTCTTATATCAAGGAAAATAAATAAGAATACATGAAACAGCACAAAAAGAGAGCAACATTACATAAAGCACTATTGAGTAAACTCTTTTAAGAACCTCCTTTGCCTCATTATCAGTGACATAATGCTCCATACTCTCTCCTGGAGGCAAGTGGTAAAAGGATGTGAAATGTGTGTGTGTAATTATACTATATACCATATATAAGATCATTTGAAACATGATCTACCTTTGAGGAATACAGCAGAGCAAGCATGTTTCCACAATATAAAAGCTGCATCCAGACTCAATTGAAGAAACACATGATTACTATAAATGTGGCTTCACAAGAGAGAGAAAGTGTTAAAAATGTTGTGAATTGCATCCAAATTCAGATCTATTGGGTTTAAAAATATTTGGTAGAAGCCAAAGGTGCATAAACTAAAGCAGGGTCAGAAGAGGGGTGACAGGAGTGAGCCTCCATCATACATCTGTCAATAGTTGAAAGAAATTGAACCAAGTGGCTGCTCAGAGATAAACATGTCTTACATTTTGAAAAATTATTTTGTCCTTGTGAAATGATAACACTCTAGGGGGATTTGCGCAGCTGCCTCGTGTAAGAAAACATCAACTATTACTGATGTTGTAGCTTCAAAATAATGCAAAATTAAGCTGGATTTATTGACATAACACAACTAGTCATCTGCATAAAGTTATATATTGTGTTTCATCTGTTGGGGCTTAAAGATAAGACATCAGAAATGTCTTTATTTGCAGTGTGATACAGTTTAGGACTAACCACAGCAGTGAACTTTGTCTACACGCTTGAATACTTTTAGCTGAGCCATGTTTAATCAGTGATGTTTAATTTGCACGAGGATAGAATTAAATAATCTAAACAGTAGATATGATGAAAAAAATCATTGACTGAACTTAAATTACTCCTTTAGGAAGGAGCAAGGCTGAAGCATTAGCACGATAATCATGGATTAGTCAGACACTTTTAATGGCTGTATGAAAAGATAAAACAAGATCAGGGTCAGACAGAAGGTGCTTTTATCAGAAAAGTTGAATTGTGTACTTTCTAAGAATTAAGGCAATATCTTCCTATAAAGTGCATTTCAATGCAGTTCTTAGATAGTAATTGTTCATGGCTATACCCACATTTTTAATAAATTTACCTTTTGTGTTCCAACCATATCCTTATTATTTGTTTATTTTCCTTTTTCATTCCATTAAAACAAACATGGAATGAGTTTTGCAATAGTACTAAGTAAAACAATTTACTCAGTAAGTAAACTAAACCTAGACCGTAAAATGTTTTTACCATATCATTTAAAATTGTTTTTTCCTTTTCCATTCCATTAAGACCAGCATGTACCATATATATTTTACAAAGGTACTAAATACTAAGTAAATTCTAATTCATACTTAATTCTATAGTCTGACCTGGTTCTTACCACATCCTTTTCAAATGCAATAATGACAAATGACTACAAATTACTCAATAAGTTCCATGTCTGCTTTATTGCACACCCTCTTAATGCAGTTATCCATAGCTTTTCAGACTTTCATTATACATTTCTTTGTACAATTATTTATATGTATGTATGACAATCTTTTGCTACATTATTAATTAAATTATATTGTTCTTTGCTGTATCCTGTTACTGTTTGCTCCTGCAACAGCCCAATTTCCCCAAGGGATCATTAAAGTGGTAATTTACAAGATATTTATTTATTTATTTAAGTGATGAGCTTTGGTGCTAAGTGATGATTGCTGTGGTGCTTTGACACTGCACTTCTCAAAGATCAACTGGCAATCAAACGGTGTTGCCAGTGTTGTGATGCTACTCAGTACTCAGTACTCTACTGTACTCTTGGTTTTTCTGTGTGAAGTTTGTATCTCTGTTCAAAGTGTTGGGTGTTTAGAACAGCTAATGTAGAAGCTTTCATTAACTGGCTATAGAATTAAATTGAATCACCATTGTGTTGTATCAATTGGCAGAGTGGCAAACTATATTATTACTTTAATATTTTATCTTATCTAAACTATGTCTCCCTTATTTTCCATGAGTAACATTCAAAACAACATGCAAAGAGGGGGGTTTAAGTTGTAGAGAAACAGAGAGAGTGAGAGGAAAAGTGAAAGATGTCAGTGGCAGGTGAGAGAGCAGAGCAGATGGTGAGTTTTGGGGCTCCGTAGAGTGCATAATGCACCCTCAGGCCATGGGAGGCGATGTCTAAATTAATATGATTTGTCCACCTTTGATATTTAAGAGGATTATAGCTTGTGTTCAAACACAGTGGTGTGAATAGACTGGGATGAAAAGTGACACAGAGCAGAATAGAATTAGTGGCTCCTGAAGGACTTCTTCATTCATTGTTAACTCCTTGCAGTTCATAAAACCTAATCCTTATTAGGGTATAAGTAAGGCAGGTTGGAGTGAGCTGGTCGTGGCTATGGGGACATGTGCCCCCATTGTGTGGCTGATGGTTAATCATGCTGTCATGGCAGGAGGAGGGGAAAGCAAAAGGGAAGACAAGGAGGGATCAAGGAAGTGCATAAAGGCCCCCTGCTCTTTATGGGTGTTACCCAGTCTGGATACTCCTGGGCTCTGGTCTGGCTCTATGGAATTAAGCATGAAGTACAGAGCAGAGCCATTGTTGCCATTGCAGTCAACATATACCCATATATGCACATGCACATATATGTGTGCAAAGTGCATCCAAAACTATTAGGATGAAGATGGCTAAAGACATAGGAGCTCAGCTGGAGGGATCAAAGCCCAGTAGGTGGAGAGATATGACACGCTTTTTATTTTCCTTTGAACATACTCTAGAATTTGAATTCACTCAATTATTAATGAAACTTTTCAATCATATTTATGTTAATGCACATTTTCTTTTTTTCAATAACTCTGGGTTTGCTCAGACTGTATGCTGCCACTACTTTCTTTCCATTCCTCACTACCGTTTTGCTTCTGACCAAGAACCACTAAAAGAAGCATGAGAAAATGACAAATTCAATGGCTTTGAAGCAGCTGCTTGTCCCCCCACACCTCCCTTCAGTGACTGAACAATGAACATTGATCTACAGTACCTACCACTGCCACACTTCAGTACCTGCACTATATGCTTATATACATTCACCGGCCACTTTATTAGGTACACCTTGCTAGTACCGGGTTGGACCCCCTTTTGCCTTCAGAACTGCCTTAATTCTTCATGGCATACTTTCAACAAGGTGTTGGAAACATTCCTCAGAGATTTTGGTCCATATTGACATGATAGCATCACGCAGTTGCTGCAGATTTGTCGGCTGCACATCCATGATGCGAATCTCCCGTTCCACCACATCCCAAAGGTGCTCTATTGGATTGACTGTGGAGTGTGGAGGCCATTGGAGTACAGTGAACTCATTGTCATGTTCAAGAAACCAGTTTGAGATGATTTGAGCTTTGTGACATGGTGCATTATCCTGCTGGAAGTAGC
>OOFE01021984.1:11752-23321 GCA_900323365.1 Monocentris japonica | reverse complement strand
GCTATGATAGAAAGGTGTCAGAACACACAGTGCATTGCAGCTTGCTGCGTATGGGGCTGCAAAGCCGCAGACCGGTCAGAGTGCCCATGCTGACCCCTGTCCCCCGCCGAATGGTTTTAATGTTATGGCTGATCGGTGTGTGTGATATATATATATATATATATATATATGAGCCATAATTTCAAATAATGTATATACATGTATCAGTGCAAGCCACCCTACTTGAGACAAAAAAAAATATTTTATGGGTAATGACATCTTATACCATGAGGTAACTACAAACCTGTCCCGTTTTTCAGAAGTGAAAGTTGTGAAACTTTTTTTTTTTTTTAAAAGGTGGATGCCCAAGAGGCACTGATAATGCCATTCCTCAAATCATTTCCAGTATATAACCTGGTAACCTAGGTGATAAGCAATAGAGACAGGCAATTGAAATATTTTTGATGCACTGCCCAAGGTCAAGAGAGTGATGCCCTCATGCAGCTGCAGTCTGAATGCAAACAGCATTTTCTGCATGTCCTTCATATTATTTGAAGGACGTGAGCCATACCTGGACCTACAGAACCACAAGCACATAGCATGCACCAGTTTAACCACTTCTCAACCTTCAGCATAGCAACGTCTTGACAATGTGGTTGTGAAAAACTGACGTACTGATCTGTAGTCCAAACAAGAGGACGGACGCCACAGTTGAGAGAACGATGGCGGCCGCAGCAGAGAAGCCCTTCATGATGTTGTCCGTGTACTTCACCACCACCGACGTGTACAGACCACCCACACTAGCCAGGACTAAAAAAAATATTTTTTTAAACTATCAATATACACAAAAAACAAACTGGAAACGACTGAAAAACGTGAACGTCGACAGGTTTACCATCACTTACACACTACGAAGCAGACCCAGGGCGTATAACCGAAGAAGAAGCCTTTCTCTAGGACTTTGTCGCCGTCGGTCATGTAAACGCCGACCAGGGTGACCAAGATGCCGGACAGGTACATCTGGATGTTCCTCACCCACAGGGACGTGTCGGAGCTCTTCAGGACCTTCTCAAAGTAAACACCTTGACCGGAAACCGAGAAACAAACATCTTAAAAAGGTCATAAAATCCCCAAATTTAGTGTTGGATTGATTGCAGGCAGACAAAACTCAAGTGAAGCATAACTTAAAATGTATGTGGCGTTTTTGCACGTGCATTGTAGCTCAATCAACATTGCACGGAGGTGAAATTGCTACCAACCTTTTCATCACTCAAAAAAAAAAAAAAAAAACTTACGTAAGAATACACACACTTTTTCTTGGCCAGCTTCAGTTGTGTGTTAATGTGTCTTAATTTGTGAACCAAAGAAGCTCCGGTAACACACCTGCAAATCCAGAGCAAAGGACAGCAACAGCAATGGCCCCGAACCCAAGAAACGGGTTTTGCTCAATCTGAAAAGACGGCATTAAGTACAGGGCTTAATAACTAGAACAAGAGTGGGACCAGGCAGATGGTTAATATTGGCTATTGCTTCACAAGGTATAGGCCAAAAGGAGTGTTGTGGTAGAGCCAAAGCCACAATACCGCGAGCGACGGGACACATGCTCTTTTGACGTTTACATTGGATTAGTGTCAGCCCCACCTGGACTTTAGTGGCTTCTACGGGTTTCCACTGGACGAGGGTGACGCCCCCGCAGAGCATGAAGACCGAGAACCACTGCAGCCGGCTGAGAGAGCGGTTCAGCATCAGCACTGTGCACAAGGCTGTGCATGGGATCTTCAGCTGATAGGTCACCTAACACAGGGAGAGAGAAGTTCAAAATTGGCCAAATTATGATGTGGGCAATTTGGGGATTGATAGTGGTTGTTGAGTATCCAGAAGAGAGAAAAAAACACCAAAACAAATATTTCCGTGTTCCTTTAAGTGCACAACTCCAGAGGTGTGTTTGATAAGGAGACCTGCTATTCGTTTGAAAGACAGGTTCATACCTGATAGACAGCTGCATCAAGGTTGCTCAGGGCAAGGAAGGCCATGTTATTCTGAACCGCGTACACTATGGAGGGAACGCTCAACTTCAGCAGTTCTTTAGGACTCTGAAACACATGTTCCACTATCGAGTTCTTCAGCCTGCTGGGGCTACCCGTTTCTCTGTTAGAAGAAACAAATACAGACTTGTAAAAAAAATAAAAAAGGAGTGCAAATAGGTTATTCAATTCACTCATATAGAACTTCCTGCACAGGGAAACTTTTGATTCCCTTTTGGAGGCAAGGTCACCCGACCAGGGATCCTACATCGAGGACGATTACTCAAAGTTTGAGGATTGAAAGAAAGCTTATCTGAGACCAGTTCATTGTCTTCGCCTGACCTGACCAGTGATAAATACTCTCATTATGAACACTGACACATATCTCAAAGTTTATTAGAAATGCTACCCTGGAGTGTAGCATTCCAATCTCCACCCTAAACTAGCTAAACAAAAGCTAGACACATACAACTAGACATTGAATACTATGAAATAATTTGTGTAGATCAGGCAAAACACAACCTAAAACAGAAATGTTACTTCTATCATCTTGCTCACCTCAATTTAACGCCCTCCCACTGCTAGAAACCTGAGAGCTGAGTCTCTAATCTGTGAAGCCAATGAAAGACTGACCCATTTCCCCCCTATCCCTAGGAGTTGATCAAATGCTGATGGTCCACCAAGTTGGTTTCCTATTCATTATCAAGGGAAACAAGTAACACTTAATAATAAAAAAAAAAAACTTGTCTCTTCCTTCCAGATTCAATCTGTTTCAGGGTGGATGATCACTATTTCCTGTCAGTCGTGACTTGAACTTCACGCTGCCACGCCACTGCCACCAGTCACCACTGTAACGGGATAACGGTGTAATACTTACTTGGCCAACATCCCCAGACTCAGCCCCAGCTTAATGAACTCGGTGATGCACACCGCAGTGGTGGAGAAGTACAGACCCGCGGATGAAATCGTTCTTGTGTAGCGCAAGACCACCGTGTATGTCGCTGCCACCAGGGTCATTACTGACAGGCAGTAGATTTTGAAGACCACACTCACAGGCTCTGAAAGGACAGGAGGGGTACAATGCGACTGAAAGGGTCAGGAGTAATACAATGTTATTAAATGTTAAAACATACAGCAGCAATAGGCTTGTTAAAGTTTACAGGACAGTATTATCTCTACTTGCAAAATGAAAACTACTCCTGACGCAGCTCTAAATTTCTGTTGTATATTGTTTTGGGTTTTTTCTTTAACGTGCGGGCCATTTTCCTCTAGGTATCTTGTCAGCTAACGTTAAACCCAAACATGCTAGTTACTGTTCGCCGTTAACACAAAACTCACTGTTAGCCATTGTTATTCTGGTTTGTGTCTTCGCGCTGATGAAGCCGGTGATCCCGCTACATGTCTGTTATAATAGGCCAGGCGCTGCGCTCTTTAATTCAGACTTGCGGAATGTTGTTCAGCCGGTAAATACACAATCAGGCGGATTTGCGATTGTCCCGCTGGGCTTCCTGCAGATCCCAGAATGCAACGCGACAAACTGGACGGTGGCGTTTGTTTCTGACTCCGCTACATTCCGCCGGTGAGAGAAAGAGCGAGAAAGCTAGCTGGAGCATGTCATATTAGCCTGCATGATGACTGATGTAAAACAATAATAAAAATATAAAAAAATTGGGAAATAATAGAAATTACAAACACATAAAACACAATACAAATACAACATACAGGAAAAATAAGACAGTAACAATTAAGGTATAACTAAAAATATAGATATGAAGTCATTGAGATAAAAAAAATAGTAAATATATAAATCAGTCCTGAGGGTGCATGATGACTGATTATCTTCACTTGGCTCATTTCTGTACAGACAGATTAAACAATGTACTCATGAGTAGTATAAGTGGTTTTGTTAAGTCATCATGAGTGAAAATACTTAATACAGGTTTTACTAGAAATAGACTATTCACTGTCATTCAGCTCACTTTTGAAGGCCGGTTTTAATATTTTTACTATGAAGCAGGCAATAGCCGATATTCTGTGCCGATCTTTATATTTGACTATTTTCATGCCAAAAAGGATAAGGAATCACTGAAACAGCATTTAGACCAATATGAGACACTAAAACGCTCCATTGAAACCCAGACTGATGAATTTCTTTCAGGGTTAGCAGCTCCTTAAGGCAGGGTAACCCACCCACGACCCACCTGTTCATTAGTAGTGAAACTCTGGGATATCTTAGGCTTTTAAATAAAGAAATAATTAGCAAAAACAATTACTGAATGCTTCAACAAATGAAACATGCAAAGAAGAGACTTATGCAAAGGGAGGAACCTCCATCATATCGGCAGTGCAGCACGCAACTGGCCGATATCTGATATTTCATAAAAGGCCAATATCAGCCCCATATATTGGCAAGCTGATATATCAGTCTAACCCTATTACTGGGTACATCTGTCTTTCCATCCTTCTTGCATTGGTAAGCTGCATCCTTGGCAGTAAATCTGAATTATCCCGCCTCCAATGACTTTTATTAGTCTGCATCAAGTGAGTCACTTAGTCCAAAGCATATGAACAGGTATCATTTAATAATGTTTGAATTTATTTATTTGTTTTTACCATAAAACAAATACACATGACCACATTTTCAATCAAATCAATTACTATCAATAAATCTTGACATATATGAAAAAAAGCACAATGAAAATACAATCAAACAATGAGAACGTGGCTGGAAGAAGAGATGTGTAGTCAGAGTGTGTTGAAACTAACATGATTTTTTTTATTCCATCAATGTCAAAAGTATCTTGATCAATTTTGTTATCAATATGTCACAAGGTAAACCTTTAAAATAGGATGCTTAGATTCTGTATAGGCCAATAGTGATTCTACTTCATTAATGACAGCATCAGTAAAGTGATACTGACGCTTTAATATAATAATATTAAAACGTTTTTCATTGTCTTTTGGTAGATGTCCTTTCTGGGGGGAAATTCTGGTACAGTTGTACAGGAAAAAAACCTGATATGTAATTTCATCTCAAATAAAAGATCTTGCCCTTATAGGGTGTCACATTTAACATTAGCTGCATACAGAATGTAATGCAGCACCCTGCTTGGTAACTGACAGATTAAGCGAATAGCTGACTTTATCCACTTCACTTAAGTCAGACCGAACAATCGAACAATCGATGCTGTTGTCCTGTTTGGAGTGAGTATCCGCCAATAGCAGTTGACGGCTAATCGATCTCTACGTAAGGGCGAACCATCAGTCTGTCTGACTGAGCTTCTTGTCCTATAGGGCAGTAGCGGGCCATTCTGTCACTGACAGCAGCCATAGTCCCGCGGCACATCTACACATTCTCAGTCCTTTGGAAACAAACTGCTTTCAGTGGGGCATCTAAAATGTCTCCACATCCAGGGGCTGATTTGAGAGGGGAAGAGAAACAATCTTAAGACAAATCCCTTTGTGCATTCCCCTTGTTAACTGTAGATTTATGGGGAAACATCCACCACTCCTTCTCAAAACTGCCCACTACACCCAACTTGTACCCTGTGATATTGGTTTAGTGTAGTTTATACTCATGAATGGCAAACTGGCAACACAAGTCCATGCACTGTTGCTGGTAGAAAGCTGTGGTGTGCACAAGGAAGCGTCCTACGGCTAACACAAAGCTTACTCAGGAGTTATCCGAGGGCACGTGCTCAAAGCCCTCGCTCTCCCTCACTAGCGCCCTCTCCAGGATGATGCGGCCCTCCTTGTAACGCTGGCTATCCTCCGTAGCGAACTCATATATCCAGCCCAGCTTGCTGTTGCAGTTCTTGCAGCTGACGTCTCGCACCATGTGTCTCCCTGTCAGCATGACTCTGTCTTGCACCTCGCTGTGCTGTAGATTCACAACCTGGAGGCAAAACAACAGGCAAAACGTTCATCAGTGTAATGTGGCGCTAGTGGAGTGGGCCTCAAAGTACACCAAAGGAGATGTGATGTTGATACAACGGCCTGCACCAGTGTTGAAAACCCATGTACATGTAGTGACAGAATGAAAGTTGAGGTGACATCTGTAGTCAGCCAGAGCTGCTACCTACATCATTTAGTGAAATTAGGACCTAAATATCTTTCTGATATCAATGCAGTTCAATGCCATTTCCAAAGTTATCACAATATTTTGAGCAAAAGCTGAATGACAGGGACAACAAAACAGTGCAAACCACAAACAGGGTGACTACATGTTTCTGTAAGTTCAATTTAAAACTTTTAAGACCTTTTTAATGGCAGTTTAAATACAATTTAAGACCAATTCCATCCCCAAATAAGCACAAAGAGTCAAAACAAAAACAAAACAAAAAAGTATACATCTGTGCAACAAAGGGAATTTCTCATTAGAAAACCAGTGCATAGAGAAACCCACACTGAACATGGTGCAGCTACTGTTACCTCTAGGGCAAGGCTCTCTTACAATACTTGCAAACAGTCTGTGTTTTGTCAATTTCACTTTGGCCATCTTGTCCTACTTCTACATGAGTTCAGCTGAGCTCACCAGAAGTGTGATGGCCCAAGCTAAAACTTGCTAGTCTCTAGTGTGCTCTCTAGTGTTCAAACAATGCAAGAGACCAAACATTTTTTCAACTCCGCCATGCATATTGTCACATTTTTGTATTACAAAACGGTGTCACAAAGGTTCGCTGCATCCCTAGTTTTAACCATTTAACCAACAAACTAAAACTAAAGCCTATGATCTTTAGTTGTAAATGAAACACCATTTTTATCCATAAGTGGTGTCCATGTGAAGGAAAGTGATTTGTGGCCACCTTGTTGAACAGGAAGGCTCGGCCCGTGGCCCCAGTGAAGCGCGTGGAGATGAGCTCAGAGCGGTTGGTCAGGATGGTGTCACAGTTGGCACAGGAGAAGAGGCGAGTCCCACCGATGTGGTCCAAGAAGATCCGTCCCATCTTGCCACCGCCAGGGAAGAATGACCTTTAGCAAAGAGAGAAGCCCTGTTGCACGCTGTTTGACTGTGCTGCGTTCAAGTGCAGTCGGAAATACTACGTAAATTAACAACCCAACACTGCGGTAAATACAACTGAGAAAGTGGGGAGTTTTCTATGAGACCCAAGCTGCCAAGGTGTGACATTTAGGTGGGGTGGTCCGTCCTGATGGAGAAATGAGGGAGAGCACTGAAGTCATGTCAACAACTGATTTATTATCTGCTGCTATTTGGCATTCTATTATTCAGCCACACTGCCCTGCACTTTATTCATTCCCTTTCACACTAATTCATTGCCCTGCACTTTTGACACTTTAGCCACTCTCATTCCCTTTCACATTCATTCATCCATTATCATTCTTTAACTCTGTATATATGTACCATCCATTCATTCACAAGCTGCTCTTCCCTACATGTATCTATGTAAGCATGCCATCCATCTGCTGTACATCCTGGTTCTATGTCACCTAGTTGTAGTTTTTTAGTATTTAGCATTTAGGCCTTTATATTTTGTATTTTTTACCCAGCCTGTGTATTTTCTACATTCTGTTTCTTGTTGATAATGTTATGCTGCTGTAACCCCAGAATTTCCCCCCGGGGATCAATCAAGTATCTATCTATTAGGGTTGGGCAACTGGGCGAATACATCAGAGACCAGCAATATTTGTGATGACGATTGGTTGATAGAAGAATGTATACTACCCAAGCCCACAAGCTATATAAATAATTAAAATTGTATGTTTTCATTTTTACTCTTTAATTCTTAGATGTGAGGCACAAACACTAAACTTTCACAGGTAATTAAAAGATGATGCAGTTTTATCCCTGTTCTGCTTGATTTCTATACTACGTTGGTACAGGGCGCGTGACTGCTACAAACAGTATTTACGACTTCCAATGTCAGACGTAGGAGCTTAGAAGGAGCACATGAACGCAGCATTAGGCCTCAGACTAACGGACAAAATATTGGCAGGTCAATAGGTAGGCAAAATAAATATGCCTTCCAAAATTTCACTATGGTTTACATAAAGCAGCATAACCAGAACAGTTTGTAGGTTCTGAACGACAACCTGTCTGAACAATTAGCTAGAAAAGACAACGACAAAAGTCACATACGGATGCTGGTGACTGAGACGCCAGCCAAATTTCTCACCTTGTCTCTGACGGATTCGCAGTTCAGAAGACTCGTCGAAATGTCTTGAATCCCGTATTAGATGACAGTTCTGTGTTTCTTCGCTAGCTGTCGTCACCGCTTTACGTAGCTACAGTAGCGTTACATCAGTTTCCTTTTCCAGTGTCAAGCCAGCCAGAATAAAAATACATTTTCCGGTTATGACTTTCAAAGTAAAACCCATCTTGACAAACATGTTTTGCTATACATTATATACATTTAAAGCTACAATATGCAACCTTTTTCGCATTAAAATAACAATAAATAAATATTATATACTATACATTAACAGTCTGGGTGTGACCCTGTGTATACATGCCTAATTCCCCCATTTGCCTGAAAATGGCTTTTCAATTGTTATGTTTGGGATGTTTTGGGGTATATACCATTGGCTGATTGCTTTTTTTTATTGCAGTTGCTTGCCATCAGCTTCTTCAACGTCGGTGGTGTGTTTATGAATGCTGGTTACCTCAGCCTCAGGTTAGATGCTGTTTCATGGTAGACAGTCTATCAAGATGAGTGATGTTTCAGGGCATGAACTTGACCAAGGGGGAGGCAAGCAGGACCAACAAATATATTGCTGTCTCAAGGTGAAAAGTTGCATATTGTAGCGTTATGGAGGTTATTGAAAGAGGTGTCTGGTTTACAACATTGACATACAGGCCTTTTCAAAAGTGACAAATATTATTTTGGAGGCAAAATCACCAAGCTTCCGGTTTTGTTTCGGCTCTTCTCCGTTAGCTTGGCGAATCTGTGGGTTTCTCAACAGCTGTTGAGAAAACGATCAACATCCGGTGGTGTGGCCCCGCCTTCACTCTCGTCTCGCTCTACGCTAGCACAGGGGGGCAGCAGAGCACACCAGTAGACACTCATGAGGCCTGAGGTGAGGAGGAGGAGGAAGAGGAAGAAGAGGAAGAGGAGTAGGGTGCAGTTGTCCAGGGACACGTAGGACAAATCACTTTTTTAATTCTTGGCAGAGATCCTGAGCTTTGTCGGGGCATTGCATATTCAGTAGTGGAACAATAGGACAAACTATTCTGTCCAGATAAGCCTGCTCAGAGATAAGCACAGATCACACAGATACATGCAGAGTCAACCGTCCTTGAGAGGAGATAACGGACTGTAAAAGCAAGAGAGAATGGCCTTATATCAGGATTACGTAATCATGGCCAGACAGTGGACTTGTCTGCCAGGAACAAGTTTCACAAGTCCACAGCATTCAAGATCTCCTGCAATGGAGGAATCATGACTTTTTATGACTTTTTTTTTAGTACAGACCAAAAATCTGTATTTAAGATGGCTAGCTCTTTTCCTTGCCCAGTCTAAAAAGTGTGTGTGTGTGTGTGTATAAGGGACTAAGGGGTATGTGACCCAGAGTCTTTAGCTCAGGACAGCAGTAGTAAATGCGCTTGGTCATTTTAACTTCCCTGTCCTTTCCCTCACCTATCTAATCAGAAGATAAATAAGAGATAAATAATCTCTCATAACGCTGCAGCAATGTAAGAAAAGGAATATGATGATACTCCATAAAGAAATTAAGAAAGTCCATCACCTTCATATAGAGCTTATAATGGTTTATAATGGGAGGGTAATAAAAGACTTAGAGCAGACATCCTTATGTAAAGTTTCAGCTTTTGAGGTCACCGCCGCTGTTTTTCAAAGTTGGCTCTCCAAACTTCTGCCTGAGCTTGTTTGGAATCTTAAATACTGTTTTTTCCCCCAAAGCACAATCAACGTACAGGAATTTGTCTCGACGGATCTGTCAAAATAAAATACATAACAGCTTTTTTTGTAATTTGAACGGGACACCTCGGCATTATACTCTCTCCACTGCATTTTTCTTGACTGGAAAACCTACCAAGCCATCACTGTCTCCACCTGCACGTATACAGCACAGTGAGTCTGTTTTCTCGGGGTTGTTGAAAGTCATTCTGGAAAACATAGCAAATCAGTAACTGAACTAGAAGTAGACGAGGCAGGTTGAAATTAGAGTAAATTACAACATTTCATCACAAAATAGCTCCTGGAATCAACTTGAACATCACAGATTGATGATAACTAACAGTGTACGGGTATCTGAGGGTGGATCTTTCCTGAAAGTAACAAGGCATGATCACCTGAAGCCAACAAGGAGAATGCTCGGCAGGCGAACTGCTGTTTTTTTCCTCACCTAATACCATCAACCAAGAGGATCCCATTCCCCCTCCAATCATCCCTTGGCCATGCACCTGTTATACCTGAGAAATCCCTGCTGCAGAGTCATATCTCTCGCAATAATGTTGATTTGTGGTCCGAGTTCAACAGTAGGCCTACACAGAGCGGCGTGGTTCATGACATTACATTGCTCCAACAGAGAAAAGGCCAGAGACTCACACTGATATCGCTCGTTTCCCAAAAAACGTCTTTTCCTTGTTGTCAATTTGTCGCAAGCTGAAGTTACAAGTATTGGTTGGATGCAGATGTTCAGATCGTTTTGCAGCTACCAAATTGTTTCATGGTTTGATTGTGTTTTTACTGATAGATTATACTGTTTGTTAAACCCTCAGATAAAGAGCTTGGCCTCATCCTCTATCTTACCCCAGGCCAGATAAGGAGTCTCTTTATAGCTGAAAACCATGGTAATCATTATTGTGCTTTCCATTGCAGGTAGTTGTCTTGACAATGCCCGTTCAATATATTATAGTATTATTTCAGGTTTTCTTCAGCTTACCTCCAGTAATGCGAGTTGATAGACAAAGAGCATTGTGATATTTTGTGGTGTTTTTCTAAATTCTTTTAACTGAGCCAAATATAAATGTTTTTAACCCAACGGACAATAAAGTTTAAACTTGAATCTTCCCCTTTAAACACATTCTGTCAAGTAGATGTTGTTGTAATGTAATTGTTGTAATTAGGAATTTATCGGTGTCATTATTTTATTATTAACCCACAAGTATCATGGCCTTGGCCCTTTGAGCAGTAGGCCAGTCCCACCCCCTGTACATGATGATGATGCATATAGGTAACGCTGGTAAGACACCTGACTGGTGTAACAGAGAGAAGGAAGGCTGCAGAGAAGATCAACAGGGACCAACTCTGACAGGATGCTTTCACTGCTGGTTAGAATGACGCTGCTGGGGCTCGCATGGACACCAGGTCTCTGCTGTTTCTATACTTTAATGCCTGTCTTGCTATTTTTTTCCAATAATTGTAGATCTGACCGTGTGGCAACTGGTCACTACTGCTTTAACTAAGCTGATTTATAGTTGTAACTGCATTTAGTGTGTGTATGAGCCAGAAGGGTTTGAGTACGAACTGACAAACGTCACAGGAGAAAAGACTTTTTTTGGGAAAAGTCCAGTTTACATTTGTGACAATTTGGTGTTTAAATTTCAAATCATATTTTATTTTACTTTTTTTCGCTTTTCAGATTGG
>OOFE01021981.1:0-16184 GCA_900323365.1 Monocentris japonica | reverse complement strand
TGTGGAGCAACTTGATTGGCCTGCACAGAGTCCTGACCTCAACCCGATAGAACATCTTTGGGATGAATTAGAGCGGAGACTGAGGGCCAGGCCTTCTCGTCCAACGTCAGTGCCTGACCTCACAAATGCGCTTCTGGAAGAATGGTCAAAAATTCCCATAAACACACTCCTAAACCTTGTGGAAAGCCTTCCCAGAAGAGTTGAGGCTGTTATAGCTGCAAAGGGTGGGCCAACTCTATATTAAACCCTACGGATTAAGAATGGGATGTCATTAAAGTTCATGCGCGTGTAAAGGCAGACGTCCCAATACTTTTGGCAATATAGTGTATATCTGAATATCTTGTTCACACATCATTTGGTAAGGTTTTCTCAAATTGTCACACCATATATTTAATTCAAATATTAACACGTGTATGCTCCTAATACACATTGTGAATTGTTTTGTCTTTTACGACCAAATATTGTCTAAAAGCAATATGGTCCTCTATGAGTTATTGTCACTGTTACTGCTGCTAGTGCTTTAACTTTGAAAAAGAATTTCTATTGAAAAATGGTTTTAATTATTAATTGAATTATTTTTAGAATTATGTAATCTTGTTTGAGAAATATCATTTGACTAAAAATTTCTATACATTTTTGATTAATGATGTAAGTTCTTGAGTTCTTGGCAGTCGACTCCCCCCACTGTATATGATTTTCTGCATTTTCTGCACATTTTCACAATTAATTTGGACAGATGTTTTTTGGGGTTGGAGTAGTTTATTGAGGGTTCATTACAGAACCAACTGCACCAGATGAACTTCAACTTGATGTAAAGCATGACCAACATGGTAATTAAATCGCTGCATACAAATCGTAATATCTTACCACAGCTGCTTTCTTCCCTTTGTCCACAGCGTCGGCAGTAACATAGACAGTGGCCACAGCATAGCTGCTCCATACCATGCTCACTGGCACCAGGGCACGGAAAGCCTCCCCCACCTCATTGGCGTAACCTGCCGGCACACACATAAATGCAATTAAGAGTTTTACCTGACTAGTCCATTGCAAAAGCCCTCTAAATGCATCATAGCCTAGGCCAGCCCAGCAGCCCCCCTAACAGGATCTAAGCATCAGGTCCCCAAGGAAAACCATTATATGTCAGAAGAATAATTCAAGATTGAGTCTCAGAATCATTCCAAGCGATCGGGCTGTGCATAAATATTCAGCAATGCCACCTCTGACAACATTCCCAGGGTAGCTCTATTTTGAAATTGTGAAATTGTAGTGTCTCTATATTTTTTGTATTACATTCCCCAAATTCCAGTGCATGTATCCTGACGCATACATGCACACACACTACAGCATACAATGACATTCTAGTCGATTCTGTGCTTCCTACTTTGTGACAACAGTTTGGGGAAGGCCCTTCCTGTTTCAGCATGACAATGCCCCCGTGCACAAAGCAAGGTCCATACAGAAATGGTTTGTTGTGATTGGTGTGGAAGAACTTGACTGGCCTGGACAGAGCCCTGACCTCAACTCCATTCAACACCTTGGATGAATTGGAATGCTGACTGCAAGCCAGGCCTCATCGCCCAACATCAAGGCCCGACCTCACTGATGCTCTTGTGGCTCAATGGAAGGAAATCGGCAGCAATATTCCAACATCTAGCGGAAAGCCTTACCAGAAGAGTGGAGGCTGTTATAGCAGCAAAGGGGGGGATCAACTCAATATTAATGCCCATGATTTTGGAATGAGATGTTCGAAGTGCAGGTGTCCACATACTTTTGGCTGTGTGTGTGTGTGAGTGGGTGGGTGGATGGATGGGTGGAGAGAGAGAGAAAAGACAGGAGACAGGCCCGGCGAACAAGTGACGTATACAGATGTAAATATGGTGACACGGGTCTTGTGTGGTCTGGTCTGAATGTTCGACGCCCTGGGATAAACCCGGGACAATAGTGTGGTCTGAATGGGTCCAACTCGGGAATGACCCGCGTTTCATAACCCGTGTAAATCCCGGGATTTATGTGTGAAAGGGGTATAGACACATCGGGCCGGGGGCCCCAGTGTAGCAGCATGTCAGGGGGTTCAGAATTCTTAGCAGCACCCCTACCAATCACTAGGTAAACTGAGCCTGAACACATTCAGGATCTGAAATAACCAACTCCTGAGGACAGTCAGTTGATCTGACTAGTTACATAGTGTCCGTCGAATAGTGTTTCTGTATGAATTAGGGGCGTTTCTTCTGTGGTTGAATGAGTCACTGTCAAAACCACATTTCACCACTGCCTCAACTTGAAAACTACCTTCACTCAGGTAGAACTGAGCTACATATTGGTAACAGTTAACTTACTACGTTAATGAAACTTTCATGAAACAAGAACAACGATATTGTTGCCCAGTCCTGGAGTTCGTCCATTGCGTCCAACGACTACAAACTGCCTTCTCAGAGTCAAGCTGGTTATGTATAGATCTTTAACTGGCGAGACAAACTGGTTAGCCAGCTATGCTATCTAGCTAGCTAGCAAGCTAGCAAGACGCAAAGCCCCAGGGTCACGGCGGATGAAGCGTCTCTTGTTCTTTTCTGTTACACTAGGCCAGGGGAAGAGTGACCTGAACCTTCAGAAATGACAGATTTAAGTACATACCTAGGAAGCGAACCCATGTATCGCGATAAATGTCGACCGTTTTGCTCGGGTTTTTTTCAATTGGATCCATGCCCTCTCATACTACATCCCCTAGTGCTGTACAGAAAGTGTGTGTGAGTTGTGCGTAAAACCAGGTAGCAGGAAGGGGCGGTGTCTTTGGACTACAGCACCCAATTGCAGTCACTGGAGCTTAGCCTGCTGTTAAAACTAACCCCTGAGTAAAAGATGATCTTTCATTAAAACGTTCCAATTGCGCAAGCATTACCAAGACATTACCTTGACATAAGCATAAACGTTAGTAAAAGGAGAAGATCTCTGACCTGTAGTTTCTAAATGGTAGGTTTGAGGGGGACTCTATTGGATGTTACACATACGGCTCAGCACTCCAGATTCTAGTGATGTCTATTATATGGTAACTGGAATTAACACTAATAATAAAATAATGAACTTAATCAAATTAAAGTTAAAAACATACTACATTATTTTAAGAAAAGACTTATAGAGATAAAGACATTTAACATAAAACAAGTCTATAAAATAGATTTTATGAAGTGGTTTAAAAGATGATACTGTGAAGCTGAGGCTATCAGCTTCAGCGCATTTACTGTCAGAGCACAGTCCCCTCATCTGAGGAGAGCCAGATCAACGATTTTATCAAGAACGTGGTTATCCTGACAGGTTCTTTTAATTTTAAGACAAAGGTACGACAGTATGGGCCACGCATGTTCCAGAAACTTATCGTGAGAAATTTCAGAATAACTGAATTACAGGTTTAAGTTTGATTTGATTAGTTGGCTGCAGCCCTTGTTAGATAGCTTGTGACAGCATGTCATCCAAAAGAACTACAATATACATCCAATAAGAAGCGTGTATTCTGATTGACAGACGGATGAACAAATGGTGAAAAGCCATGCAACATAGTAAACCAATGGGCAGGACGCTGAAGGTTTTGTAGGAGGAGTTTCGCTCTACGATGGCCGCCACCACAAGCAACAATTACGAGGAATCCAAATTACTATTTAGTTCTATTTTCACACGACCGACAATGACTTTCAAATCATACTGGACGTTAGCTTTTCTTATTTTCACGTTAGGCCGATGTTTTGCCGACGACGATCATCATGAAATGGAGGAGTTTCTGAAGAGGGAGTATTCTCTGTCGAAGCCTTATCAAGGTATCCTACCCGTTACTGCTATATAGTACATATAGTATAGTATATATACCGCTATATGACACTGTTATTAAGGGGAGAGCTGCGGTTGGAGTGAAAGATGCTTCGAAAACGTTTAGTGATTAAATACCTTCAGTTCTTGAGCTTTTCCCCTCGATGTCTTAATTTGCGTTGGCTCTTTCAACGCTTTACTCCTGAGATGCATGTATCCTATAAACCACTACCTCTGTACCGTTCTGTGCACTTCAGTCAAATTGAGGTATCATATTATTATAGCCTATCTATTATCGTACAATGTGCTTCATTTAAAACCTATACGCTCTTCTGATCTCTCTTCCTCATTGATATGTTCAGTAAGTGACAGAAAGCAGTGCCATTAGGCCATATTGATTTTAACGTCGCTGAGCTCATCAGCTGTATTGTGCTGTGCCAGCTTTTGTCATGATGGTACTATTTGTGTACTCAGGTGTGGGATCCGCAAGCTCCTCCCACTGGGAATTGATGGGGGATTCCATGGTAACCACAGAACAGGTGCGCCTTACACCAGATATGCAGAGCAGACAGGGGGCAATATGGAGCCGTATTGTGAGTATAGAACTGGTACCTACTCTCAAAATAATAATACCTGGTGAGCAGTAGTCTCTTGTGATGTGTCAATGCTGTATTCAAAACACCTCTATAACAGACAAAAACTTTAGCTAACTACCCTGGTGGAATTAATGTCACAGCAACAGCCAGGTGGTGTAGTTGCATGTGGTGGGAGGGTGACACACAAATATTTGCACCTAGGAGCTACTCAGTCCAACCACGGACTTAAACTGTTCGCCACTGAGTGGCTCAACTGGACCCAGTTTAGGAAGTGCCTTACTCAAGGGTACTTTAATGGTTGTTACTAAGGGATGGGAAAGCAATTCTTGCTCACGTTTCCTATGCCGTTCCAAGCTGGACTGGTGAATCAAAACACAACAAAAAATCAAAACACCGACCTAACACACAAGCTTGCTTCTCTAACCATTATGCTTCGGTCACCCCAAATCAGAACATTTTGATAATCTGCAGCATTTCAGCTATTTCTTATTCCTCTCTGAAGCTATATATATTGAATTATATATATATAACTGAAAGCTGTCTAACACAATGTCTTTATTTAACTGTTGGTGTGCCTAGCCTTGCCACCTTAGGGACTGGGAGATGCAAGTGCACTTTAAGATTCACGGACAAGGAAAGAAGAACCTGAATGGTGATGGGTTGGCCATTTGGTACACTAAGGAACGCATTCAGAAAGGTAAATATTACGGACATGGGTTACTTAATAAGACCTTAAGGAACTTGATACTTTATAATTGACTGTTTGATCATATGTCATTACAGGTCCTGTATTTGGAAATATGGACAACTTCACTGGCTTGGGTGTGTTTGTGGACACATATCCCAATGAGGAGAAGCACTTAGAGGTATGCCACAGTAAGACTCCTCAGATCACAATGGTTTTCTGAAAGTAATGTAGGCCTAACAGGCATAATAGACAAAAATTGGGAAATGTCACAATATTCTATTTATTTGATGTATTTTTATGTAGTTTTCTATTAATACAGTGCCATCAGAATTTGTAAGAACTCTTTGTAAAAATTGCCAAAATGGTTAAAAAGTGGTTAAATAGTTTTATAAATTGTTTGAGCACAAAATCAAATTCCAAATCATTATCAATCAATATTAACAGCTATAATATTGATTGTGCTACCAGTTGCAGCTCAGTAATGTCCAGTGAGTGAATTGTTGATATTTCTGTAGCATTACAGTAATACTTGAGCAAATATTGCTAACAGCATGCACATCAGTGTTTTCAATGTTTCATCCAATTGCAAATTAACGTTAATGACAACGATGAGGCTTAGACAAAATGCCATCCAGCTTTGTAATATTGCATTTTTGCAATAGTTTAAGCATCATTTTACAAACATTCAACAGGACAAACAGGACAGGCTATGTACTGTAATCGTAAAAGCTTCATATTAGTCATTTACAAAAAGAGCTCTGTGTAGTGTACATTTGCTCCTCCAGCAGATGTCAGTTACATATGCCTCTAAATACAACAGGCTGGCAACAAGATATCAACTTGATATCTTGTGGTATCGGCTAGCATAGGCTTGCACTTTTGTCTTTATGTTTATTCTTGTCATACCACGTCAAATCAGGGTCATCACCTCAACCAGTTCTTTGTTTTCAGACTCCAATGCTCAGTGAACCCACGACCTCCCACCTTGTACAGATTTGACTCACACAAAACAGAATTTTGATGTTTGTGAGACGTTGTCGTAGCACCCATGGGCAAGTGCAGATTTGTGTAAAGGGCCTGTCTTTGTGTTCTTTTGTGCAACCCTATGGAGACAGGCACAGAAGAAGAGATACACTCCTCGTACACAGGTAACCCATCTTTAAAACACACATATTGTTGACCCATGTCTACCTTCCTTGTACATCCTCTATCAGACCACCCACTAACAAACACTCCACCAGGTGATTTCACTGATTGGTCCCTCCTCTCTGGATGAAGCTGTGCTAATCAGTGAAATCACCTGGTGTAGTGTTTGGTTGGAGTAAAAACCTGCAAACTCTTGACCTTCCATGGCACATGGTTGCCTATGGTCTACAGTGTCGACTGGGGTTGTTGCATACATTTCATAGTTAAGGAGTATGTTCATGGTCATTATTGACTAAAGCCACACAAATTTTAGGTAGAGATATCTGTGGTTGATATGGCAGTGTAACCATGAAAATACTCTAAGCTTCTTGTGAAAATGTTTTTGCATGATTCCAGGCTTGGAGGGGGGTTGAACTGAGTGGTTTAGAGGAGTGAGCAGGCTAGTGAAAAGCTTATTTGGCCAATGAAAGGCATCAAATGTCAGTGCTGTGATGATGTTGCCCATAATTTAAATCATTTTCTCTATCTCTGTCTTCCTCCTTTAACCACAAGAGGATCTTCCCCTTGGTACTGGCCATGGTGGGGAACGGCAGCATCAGCTACGACCATGAGCGGGATGGTCGGCCCACCGAGCTGGGCGGCTGCAACGCCATGGTGCGCAACCTCAAACATGACACCTTCCTCTTCATCCGATACGTTCGCCGTAGGCTCACAGTAAGGAACACACACACACACACTTTGATCTCTGTCTTCAATTATCTAACAAAGCTGCATAGCACGCACAAAGATGTCCTTGTGTCTTCAGCTATCCAATGTGTTTTAAATACAGCGGAGCCTGTAGTGCACATGCAGAGTTCACACAGACGCAAAAGTCATTGCAGCTCCCTTGTCGTCTCCATTCATCAGGTGATGATAGACATAGAGGGGCAGCATGAGTGGAGGGACTGCCTGGACATACCTGGGGTGCAGCTGCCCCAAGGCTACTACTTTGGAGCCTCAGCAATCACTGGAGACCTCTCAGGTAAAGGCCTTCCACTGTCCAGAACAGCTCCCATGGTAGTGGTGGTCTCATGCGCTGTTGCATTAACTCACTAGAATGTGGACGATATTGTACGTTAATGAATTTGGGAGGATTTTTTTTACAGGAGCAGAACATAGAAAGGGATGTAATTCTGCCTCACTGTATTCAGCTGTGTGACTAAGTGATTGGCAAGTCATCTGAATGCAACCAATGGCAGCTGGTGTCTTCACTCATCACTGGGAATGACATAGCCAGACAATATCAACAAACATGACATATGATTGCTTGATTCAAAAAGGCCCTACTCCAGTTTGATGTCTTCATTAGCAAAAGGCTACATCAAACTACACTCCCAAACTCTTTAGAGCTTAAAAGTGCAGCCATTTTTATTGCTTATGGGCCTTAAATTTGAACTATGTGACCTGGAAAATTACATTTTGAATTTTGAAGCTTGTGCCACGTCAAATAATTATCTTGGTGCAAAATCATTGCCAGCAATACACACTTCTTTCTGGTTATCTTCCCTGTTCTACCCAGCCAGATGTCCCCTTCACTTTATGGAACCAAACCATGTGCAGTTTCATTAGAGCCTGACAAAGTAGCACTACTGCAGCTTTAAACAATTAAAGGAAGATTTATTAAGCCCAATATCAAAGCTGTCAAATTACTGTCAGAATGAAAGCATGCATGTTTGTCACATTGATTGTTGTTTCATCATTCGTTGGATCTTAGACGTCTCTTTGCCTCTCTCTTAGCCTTTTGATTTATGGCACATTAATGATTTGAATGAGAGACAAAAGTGATTTAGTGCATCTGTGAGGAACACATGCTGTTTCTGGTTCTTGCAGCAGGTGAGCTTTTAAAACCCTGGGAATATTCAGAAGTAGAGCAACGGTACTTGTAAATGCATTGGATTACCTCAAGCAATTTGCACTGGAAGTAGGGATTTTAATATTTAATGGAGTTTGTGTACAAACAAAAGCAGTCCAGACTCGTTAACCATGTATATTCACTTTCAGTTCAACTGCCACATGACTTTTTGTCACTAGCATGTGTTGTGTATATATAACGGTCTTTTTCCAATTGTCTATTTACAGATAATCATGATATCATTTCCCTGAAACTCTACCAACTGACTGTGTTGCGGAGTCAAAAGGAGGAGGAGGAGGAGAAAGAGGAAATAACCATACCCAGTGTAGATAACATGGACTTACTCAGATGTAAGACACACACATACACACACACACACACTACAGTTTCCCACTGTCAGATGTCTTGAGAGTTCTGTGACTTTTCCACCTGTTCTTATGTTATGTTTGTCTTTTTCTCTGCCTGCCTCTTTTCCCTGTCTTTTATCACCACTACCCACTCTTTCCTCCTCTCTATTTCTCTAATCTTTATCTCACATTCTTTCTTTTTATTTCTCGTTCTCTCCTTCCCTCTCTGACTCCCTCACCCTGTCTCCAGCGGGTGAGGGTGATGAGGGTATGAGTGGGATAGCTATTTTCTTCACCGTGCTCTTCTCCATGCTGGGCTGTTTCCTCCTCATTGTGGTGGGCCTGGTGGTGTACAGCCACTGGAGTGAGAGCCGACGCAAGCGCTTCTACTGAGGGAGAGGACAAAAAGACATAGAGCAATCCCTCCATAGACAACACTAGTACTTTGGTCTGTGGACCCAACAGCACTGAGAAGAAACTGAGACACTGTAGTCGGCCAATGCAACCCAATAGGTTGGATAATACCATCGTGACAGGGGAGATGGAATAGATAACCACACTACAAAAAGTCATACTTGAGCTTTGATATTGATATCCATGAGGCAGTAAGAGGATTTGACATTAGAATTTGTTCTCTGCCTCTGCCTACCACACACACTACCTAGGCCTTACCATTTTCACCACTGTACATGTACAATATGTAATATGACTATGTGAGAATGGCGTTAGAAGCCAAGTCTTTTTATTTTGTTCATTTTTTGCTTTATCAATATGGATTTTTTCCCACTGATGTTGGCTTTATGACTTGTAGAAATATAGAAATAGGTCATTGTGTAAATTGTACACTTGGACAACGTACCCAATGTGTTCTTATTCCCTCATGATTAGTTAGCTGTATGCAGAAAGCCTTGAAGCGCTAACTGTCTGGCACCAGTACCAACCGGTGTCATCAGTAGACTGTTAACCAAACAATGCATTTCTACTCCACATTGCATAAGAATGTGTCTGTGCTAGGTATTCAAGAACTTTGACTCTGAAATGCCTGCAAGACTATGAGTTTGAATTGATTCAAACCACGTCAAGTTTTTTTCAAATTTAACCTTCACTGAAAAGAGTTCATACTTTATCCCATTGTCTATGAATGACTATACTGTAGTTGCTGTAGTATGCATGAAATTCCTTCAGGTTTTTACAAATCATGTAGGCTAAAATAGGATAGTTTATTTTTGATTGTGTTTGTGTGGAAGTAAAGGAAAACCGTCCTCTGTCCCATTGGTGCATGTGCTGATGAAGAACACTATTTAATTTCAATAAGTTGCCTGTTACATTGTTATTACTCATAAAATGTCCATCTTTATCACTGCTGTCTTTCTAATTTTGTGAGATTTAAAGAATCAAATCTATGGCATAAATCCAGATTCTAGACTAAATACATTTATATATAGTGTGTGTCAGAAAATGAAACTTTTGCACTAGGGAGGGTGGTGGGGGAATTTTCTAGAAGGAGGAAAATGAAATGAGCAATGGTTTGTTGAAGCAATCTTCTCTCCCACTCACTATAAAAGTTTCTTCCACTCTACAAACTAAAATAACCTTTGGGATGTGCAGCATATATTTCCATAAAGGTTTTGCAGTGAAATGAATCCCCTGTCAATACAAACATGCTGGCTTGGCCCCAAGCTCTCTCCTTTGAATGTGGGCTTGAGCATTGTCAACTAAAGGCTGTCCAGTTGTTATTGATTCAATCCAATTTTCTACTACATGTTCTGGAAATTGTTCCAAGTCACTATCAACGTCATATGTGCAGCTTTGTTTCCTGTTGTGCAATGTGTGAGGACAAATGTGGTATTTGCTGCATTTGCTGTGGCCACTTTGACATCCTCCTGATTTGTAACCTCTTTATTCTCTTTGTTGCCTTGTCTATGTGTCACAGTTTTTTTGGTATGAAAGCTGTATGCCTCATGTATGCATTCACAAATAATGTCATGTTGTTTACCGTGTTAATTTCCTATGTGTGTTTGTCATGAACAATTGCCTCATTAAAGACCAAAAACCCTACAGTGACAGTTTCATTTGACGTGTGGGTATTGGACATAACATGGGTTAGGTGCATGGCAGTCACATCTAGATAATATTGAAGGAAATTGCACTGGGTCTAGTTTTTATCTAGATTACAAGACAGGGTCCAACTAGATAACTTCCATACATGTGATCTCAGTTCCTGAAGCTGTATTTCATTGTGTGTGTGCATTTTCCCACATACAGAGACACTAATCCTCTTAGAGAACAGCCTTAGGCACTCCCTATCTCATCAATAATTTGTGCTCACTGAGGTGCTCTAGATCAACATCTCACCTGCATTACATGCCTGGGTGGGGCCCCACCACTCCAGTCGGTGGGGAAGAGGGCCCCTCCTCCTTGAATACTACAGCAGCTGTCTTTGAAGCTTGAAAAACATTACATCAACAAACAGACAACATGCCTGATCCAAGTAAAGGCTGGTTAGATGGATGAAATCAAAGGGTTTTAAAAATGAATGAAAGGAAGATGGCAAGAAGCTGTCAGTTGAGTGCCAATGTTCATGTTTTATTAAAAAAATAAAATACAAATAACGACCCAAACAGTACACAGCAGACCTCTCACTAAACCAAAGCATTTAATCTATCACACAATTCAGTGCCTGAATGTTTTTTTTTAAATCTTTCACTTGACTTTTTGGCTTGATCTAGGTGTTAGGAAAACAATGTGGAAAGAGTACGGTCTGTGTTTGTGGATGCCTGCTTCCTTCTCAAGCTTGGGTATTTCTCATTTTGGCAAAAAAAAAAATCTTTCCACACACACAAATCAACCGTGGCACCAACATCTGCTTGATATTATCTATGGTTGAGAGGAGAAAATGGAAAAGAGTATGGTTTACAGGTTGCTTGACAGAAACACTCATTCTCACTGAGAAAAGTGATAGTTTCTTTGTAAAAGTTTAACATCCGGGCTACACTTTTTGAGATGTTCCCAAAACAATCCTATAATAGCCTAATGTATTAAGATTCCTGGTCAAATGTAAGCTATGATCCATATGTGGGTCTTTCATGTCTATAACATCAAAATGTATGGTGTTGATGATAACTGAGGATTAAAGGCATCAGTTAAATATTCAGTCAGATGGAAAAAGAAGAGAGCCGTTGTTTAAACAGAGACAACCAGCAGACCAGATTAGTGCAACAAACAAGGGATATAACAGTAGCAAACATCTCCACAGGTAACAAAAACAGACCAAGAGATTAAATAAGAATTCATCCAACAAAAGCAATATATTCAACTCTCTCCTTTGAGTTTTAACAATGTGGGTTATCCATAATAAGTCAGGAGTATAAACTGTTTGCTCCACCCGCAACGTCACTGGCAGGAGCTAACGAGAAAAAAGAATAAATGAATTAGAATGGCTTTTCAACTTAAGCCCCTCCTTTAACTCCTCCCACTGAGAAGTAAACACACAGTTACTTCTGAAGCATACACATCCTAATAGTAGCAATAAACATTTTTGAATGATTTTTTTATGTTTTCTTAAACAAATACATATACACAGACCAACCAAGGTACAGTACAGTATGGTGTGACAAGTACTGAGAGTAATATTGCTTGTGCTGGTGCCCCCAGACAAATGACAGAAAGTGAGAAAGAGCTTGCAGCATATAACAGTGGGTTTATGTTTTTGCATAGCCTAGTTGAGTACAGTATAATACACTACAGAGATGCATGATGCAGAAATAAAGATGGAGAAGGATGGTGAGACAGTAATCATGAAAAAATAGCTTTGGCTTTATGGTGGGTCAAAATGTTTAAGATATTAATTTAAAATTATAGCACTGCTTGTTTAAGATAACCCTGAGAGTGGGAAACAAAAGAGACATCAATTAATACAATACTAATCTGTGTAGCATGGGGATGGTAGTGAATTTGGTAGAACATTCTTATGATCATGTCAACATTATTGCATGGGTGGATGTGCCCTGTGCCCTCCGTCTCCATGGGTGCACGTGCAGAGCCGTGCACATATACCCATAGCTGACAAAAACTAGCACTGGTGTGGGCCTGTGGGTTGCAACAGTTTCTGTAACCATGCCAGAGCGTGAATAAGTTAGAGGTGTAGTCACAGTCCACAGAGGGTCAACGGGGCAAGCTAAAGCTTCTGTCACCACCACACCTGGAGCTAGTTACCTAAGTGAGGATTATTCTCCTCAGGGCACTTTTCCTCCTCATGTGGATCTGAGAGGGGTTTAAGAGCCTCTGTGTGTGTGTTGGGGGGACATCACGCACCTCTGTTAACATTGAAAAAGAGAAAACAAAAGGCAAAGCCTATAAAATGAAAATATATAATCATATACAATCAGCTATTATTAAATATTAGCGTGACCACAGCATAAAATGACATACAAATCCAAACAATTAACATGTTCAGATTGCAGATTTCCTTTTCAGATAGCGGATTTCTGCAACTGTGGCTTAAAATGAGTAGTACAGAGCAGAAGAAGCATTGAATGAATGGATGGATGGATGGATGTTTGTCCACAATTGATGACTGATATAGCCCTTAATCTAGGTAAACATGAGAAAGCCAAGGAGGCATAGTAGTTGTTTGGCAAGGGGAAAACTAAGGGCATCCCATCCACTCACTCATTTATTATCTTCATTCACCTACATCTGTATACAAATAGGCCTAAATGCACCTCTGCAAAAAGGTTACAAAACAATTAATTTTGGAGTTCATTTGTCCTCCAAGGATGGATTACAACAAAACCATACAAAACAAAAAAGAGCAGTATTTTTTTCTCTTTTTTTTTACTCATGCTTTAGGGTCAGTTATTTTAGCAAACTAACCCCAACCAAATCCAGGGAACAAAAACATCATGAGTACAAATTCAAAATCTGGTCTGAACAAATCCCCAACAGTGCCACAACTAAATAGCAAATACAAAGCATTTTGAATTGTGCACACCTGAACCCTAAAATGATCAAACATATCTGAAAGTTTGGATCTTGTGGGTTTTCAGTCTGTATAAAACACATTATTTTCTAACAGTGAGCACACCATCCCTTCACATACTCCAGCTTCAGCCTACTGATCATAAAGCACTCCTCTGCTCTGACACAATCATGCTTGGCATGCCACACAGACTTGACTTGGAACTTGTGTAAAACACAAATCAAACACTATCACCTATTACCATTCGATATAAATTCAGAAGATTAGCCATAACTACATCTACTCTAATAAGGCATTTACACACAGGTAGCACTAACCCTTTCCACTCACAGAGGCTACTGTTATTGTGCAGCTCCATGACCAAGAAATCTGTTCTCTAGTAACGTAGCAAGGCAGCTTAAGGTGTCTTCATCAAAAAGGTCTAAAGTTGCGTGTCCTAATGGGTGTGTGATCATGTTCACAGTGTAACAGATCTTCAGAACACATTTCATTGCCATGTATCAAGTCAAAATTGTTTGTTTTTTTTTCCAAGTATTTATCCGAATCAATTGCTTGGTCATTAGTTAAACCATACCTTGTATGATGTATTTAACTTTTGAAGCTTTAAAAATATGTCACGGGTCAAGTCCTGAACCAACAATAGATCTGACTGTTAATTCATTTAAACCTGTTTAATTAGACCTATTAAATACACGTCAATGAAAGTGGTAATCATTTGTACGGACAGTATTCTCTCTTGCAGTTTAAGTGTTTTAGGTAGTTGTACATTCATTTTAATTGACTCCGTGTTGCAACAGCCCTTTATAAGTTTTCCCAAGTCCTTGCCGAAACAATGTTGTAATGTAATGCTCAAATGGTAGAAGACAGTAACAAGAAACACACAGTGCAGTGCTCAGGAGCACTGCTAGTTGGGGGAAAAGGAGAAGTACTTTCATGATGAGGCACCACTCTAGATGAGACCCTTCAGACAGAAAGGTGAGATGATACTGATACTAAGCACATTTGGGTCCAAATGGTCCAAATCGGGTTTAATACTCGATGCAAGACATTCAGCATGCATCCTGAAACGTCAGCATTACCTTCCCAATTTGCTAGCCAGTAATGTAAGCTTACTAAAGCTAACAAAAAATAATAAAAAAATTCTATTTCAACACATATGAAATAGAAGAGCATTCAGTCTAGTAGGTGGTGACTGTTAGTTTAAATAGCTAATTAGGCCAACACAGGGCTTATGACATTTTATCTCTACTAAATTCATCATTTAAAATTGCAAGATTACATCGGTAGCCACAAATACGTCTAGACCTAGCATGATAATGCTTATGTTTAGGATATGCTTGGCTCTAAAGCAGAGAATCGCAGCAGAGTATTACATCATGACTGTGATAAAGGCCAATTTGGAGCAGTATCTATATCCGTCTGTGCTTGCATGAGAGAATGACTGTCTGTCCCGAGTCTTTACACTGTGCTCATTTTACACTCAGTATAAGAATTGATAATGGAAAGACAACTTTTGTTGAATCATGGTCCAAAATCTGAACACTAATTTATTTACTGATTTATCAGTTACCGCTCGTCTTACACAGCTCTTCAACTGAAAAAGCTTTTATCTTGCAACAAATAAACAAAAGTCTGTTGCAGTTTTGTTATGGTTCTCCTATCTGATGACACCCAATTCTACAACTTTGCTTCAAAATATATGCCAGGCAACTGACACACATCACAGTGGAGTGTGTATCACAACAGAATTTGCAGCTGTGCTGACACTGGCTCCACTGTACAGCAGAGCCCCCCTCCACCTCAACTCCCCAATACACCCTCCGTATGCTGCCAATGGAAAATACCATTGTAAATCTCTAGCATTGCTGAGTGCTACAGGGTACACAGCAAGCCAAGACAGTGCTAGCTAACTAGCTACCCAGCACAGCAAAACAGCACAGCATGGCTTGCAACAACACAATGAAACTAGATCCAGGGCATCTATACTTAAACCTGGGTCAATTCTCTAACTCTCACACCCGGGAACTGAGTCATCTAGTCCGGTGTCATATTTTGGAAAAAGATGGGTAAAACCAGCAGCACAATCACTAGTCAACATATCAAAAAGTAATTTCAATCTATTTCACTATTTTGAACTTGTAAAGAAATGGTAATCTACTAAAACACACAGAAAATCATGCCTCATGCAAAATACCAGTGCTTTTTCTTTAGTCAAGTGGTGTTATGTCTGGTGTGTATGTATTCCACCAGGGGCTAGGGCACTTTGAAGATATACACACTATATAAGACTCCATCCTTCCATACTGCCATAAAACATCTAACACTCACTAGTATACACTCTAGCAGCCCCAAGTCAGGAGCTTTGTTGCCATTAATGGTGATTATTGTGGCACCGATTAAAGCAGAAATGGGGATGAAATGAAAAGACAAAAACAAGTTTATCCTGCGTTTTAAATGGCCCAACTATACACTGTTAACTGTAGCATGAGAAGTAGAAAGTCCTTCAAAATGCTGCTGATGCCACAATACAATATGGCCTAACACATTAAATCACACAAACTAACACATGGCCACCAGGAGGCTTTTTATTGATGAAGGTTTGGTGGCGTAGCCCTGGAATAATGTCACTTTTGGCTATTGGACATCAATTTGATGCCACAGGTCAAAGTGAAGAGATCACACACGCACACACACAAATACATCACATAGTCCCATTGGAGTTAATCATTCAAAACCCCAC
>OOFE01021978.1:0-14368 GCA_900323365.1 Monocentris japonica | reverse complement strand
TTTCAAGGAACACAGTTGTGAGGGCTCTTCATCGTGGTGGGCTTCAGGGCCATCGTCCCAGAAGAACCCCTTTAGTCAAAGAGCGGCACATCAGAGCCAGACTGAGGTTTGCCCGTGAACATTTGAAAGGTAAAGATAAGTTTTAGAAGTCTGTCCTTTGGTCTGATGAGACTAAACTGGAACTGTTTGGGCACATGGATGTTGCTTATGTTTGGTGAAGAAAGGGAGAGGCCTTCAACCCTAAAAACACCGTTCCCACAGTTAAACATGGTGGTGGGAGCATCATGCTGTGGGGCTGTTTTGCAGCCTCAGGCATAGGGAGCCTTGTTCGGGTGCATGGCATCATGAAAAAAGAAAATTATGTTGACATTTTGAGGGATAATATGAAGAAATCTGCTCTTAGTCTAGGCTTAGGTCGTCGCTGGGTCTTCCAACAAGACAATGACCCAAAGCATACGTCAAAATTGGTCCAACAGTTCTTAAAGGACACCAAAACCAAGGTCCTGGAGTGGCCCGCACAGAGCTCAGATCTCAATCCTATTGAGAATCTGTGGCGGGTGCTCAAAGTGAATGTCCATGCTCGGAAACCATGCAAAATCCCTCAAGAGACATGTGCCAACCTTGTAAAGAACTACTCTAAGAGGTTGTTGTCAGTTGTGGCTCAGAAAGGGTACACTATTGACTATTAATGGCCAGGGGGCTAATAATTTTGGCCGTGTCATTTTTGCCTTTTCTTGTTTCAACGCATCAATAAAATATCCTAATCAAACTTAGTGAACATTTTGTCTTTGTTATTTTGGAAACAAATAAACTATAAATACTTGTTGTTAATGGTCATTTCCATGGAGAAATCAAGGGTTTTGTCTGATTTCACAAGGGGGGCTAATAATTTTGGCCTCAACTGTATATTATGTCATTGGCACTGTTGCACTTTTTGTTTGCCATATGTTGTAAATGTCAGAGCAATTTGTCATCTTTATTGAGACAAATTCCACCAGCCCGGCCTTGTGGAAGTAACAGAAACCTGAACATGAACGAGTAGTTTGTTTTAATTTTCATTTTGTGTGAGTGAAACAGAGTTTCTCCTTTTGGACCGAAGAACACCCTGCCATATAATGAGTCTAACCATTGTGTTTTTATCTGCCAGATTCTCCCCTGAAGAAGGGAGAGAAGAAGGACATTTGGACCTGGGCCATTTATAAGACCCAGCTGCCGGTGACCTGTGGCAACCAGAAGGGGATGCTGAATAAAGACAGGCTAGCTAAAGGTGAGGTGGGGCAGGTGATCTTGAATGTCTGATGTAACGAATAGAAAAAAAAACAATATTATGAATGTCTGATGTCACGAGGAGGGCAAGAAAATATGTAAGAAAACTGTTACATAATGACAGATGGCAGAGAAGAATGATGTCATCACCTGTAGCCTCCCACTGAGCAATGTTGATTAGCCATTTAAAAGATGTCTAAATGGTTTATAGTGTCTAGGCTAAAATTAGGGTGCAATAGAGTTTAAAAGTAAAAGTTTATTAAATGTCTATGAAAATAAAGGCATTATCCTGTACCTATGGCATATTTCTCATATTTACAGTTTATGCATTGTTATATGTAATAATGTAGTGACTGCTTGGTCTAGATCCTGGGAGAGCTAAAGCATAGATGCAATGTTGGAAAGACGTCTAGTGCTCAGTGGGCAACTTATATATTTAAAAAAACTTAACTGTAATCAGTGTGTTTTGTTACTGATTATTAAAAAGTGTGTGGGTGTCAATGAGAAATTACACTTTCTTTGCAGATCAGATACATGTTTTTTGTCCAACAACATTGTATCCTTGACAAATAGAGAAGGTTACACACAGGAAAGAGACATTGGAAAGACACTGTACATTTAGAGCAGGGCGATATGAACAGCATTATTATTATGAGAATCCAAAGAACTTATTTTGATATCGATATCTGCTAACATATGAAAATCACATGTTAAATAATGAAACTTATGTTCATCGCATTCAACTGCATGGTAATATTTGTTTTTATCATTAATTTAGACAACAGAATTGTGTGTTACAATAACTAAGATATAATTGTTTCATGACAATATGATTCTATTGAAAAACAATAAACAATACTATTGAATTATTGCCCAGCCCTATGTACATTACATACAGCAGATGACTATTGTCAGGTTTGGACTATCATTTGACTGTCACACATCACATTTACATCACAATTTGTAAATGATTCAAAGAATATTTGTGCCCATGCCACCACCATCACCATCGTCGTCATCGTTTCTTTTCCTGATCATTTGGATGTTTCAGGTGAGACGTGCATCATGGTCGACAACCAGTGGTTTACTCCCCAAGGATTTGAGGAGTTTGCAGGGAGGAAGAGTTATAAGAACTGGAAGCTGAGCATCAGATGTATGGGCACCCCCCTGCGGAAACTCATAGAGGTTTTTAAATTTAAAAAGATTGAAGTCATTTTAATTCAAATCTATGTGGAACAATATGACAGCGGCTGCTTTTCTCTAAACTCAGCCATGTTAACTGACGTGAAACGTTTGTTGTGTGTCTTTGTTTTTTTCTGGAAACCTCTGCAGGATGGACACCTAAAAGTTCCCAGCTTTTTCAAGAGAAGTACAATGGTAAAAGAAAATCTGAGAAAAAAAGATTTGTCTCAACAGTGTATCTGTTTCCTTAATGATTAAAAATCTGACCTTTCCTCCATTTTCTCTCTGTCCCTTGATAGGCCAGGAAATTGATGTTTCCCTCCAAAGAATTAGAGGGCTTGATTACAGGTTTGTTGCAGATTTCCAGAGTTACAGATTTTTTATTGCTTCTTTAATATTTTCTGTATTATTAGCTATTTTTACTAAGCTGTTTCATGTCATGACGTTATCTCTCTCTCTCTGTTGTTTGGAAAATTATTTGCTCTCTGTTCAGCTGTCAAACGGTGCAAATGATTTGGCATCTGAACAATTCAGAGGCAGGGTGTTGTGCTCCACGATGCCTGTTCAAATTTACATTGCAATATTTGAGAAAGAATGGGTGGAAAGAGCTTCTGTAGTACAACATCTCTAAGTGAGATAAACGATGAGAGGGTAAAATGACTGCGCATCTCTGCCTCTATTTTAATATCAGAGGAGGAGGATAAAGATGAAGATGATGAATTTGATCAGGAGAATGAAGACCAAGCTTCAACAAGCAAGAAAGGAAGTTCCACAGACATCACAGGTGCAGACTTGCAAAGAGTAATATTCAGGGTTCCCACAGGCCTTGAACATACTTGAAAGTTTGTGGATTTAAGCCAAATTTAATAAGGCCTTAAATGTACTAAGGTTTTATGAAAATATAGTACCTAAATTCACCAATATGCCTCAGCTCTGGATGTATCTCCATCCTAGGATCAACACTGTGACTAAACCCTGTGATTGATGTCAGCATTTTTAAAATGAATGATGTCACCGTGATTTATTGACTAAAAAAGTAAAAAATTAGGCCTCAATGTATCTAATTTTGACCAATGTCATATCTTACTGATCTCATTGATCCAGATGTGTATCGGCTCACTATAGCAATTAGTGCTAGTTATGTTAATGGTTAAATTCTCATGATCAGGTTGGTCTAAGGCAATCTGGCTCCCGGTATTCATTATAGATGAAGAAGGAGAAGAGGAGGAAGAGACTGAGCAGGAGCCAGGCGGCAGCCATAACAGCAGCAACAAGACAGTGTTCAAAGTTACATGTGGAGCTGTAGCTGGGACGTTACACAAAGACCGCTTTGCCTCAGGTATCTGTGTGTGTTTGTGTACTATACAGTATATTATATACTGATTATGTGGTAGATTAGACCGTTCACTGCCCAGCAAGTACTGCACTTTTTACTCCCACAGATTTGTGACTCTGGTCAGCAACGTAACGCAATATGAATTAACAATAAGGTCATTGAGTGGAGCCCCCTCCTCTCTGTGTTCCCCACCAGGGACATGTGGGAAGAGTATTCGCACAGAGAAGAGCTGGATGAGCCCAGTGGAGTTTATGAAGGAGGGATCAACTCAGACAGACGCCTACTGGAAGAAATGCATCAAGTGGGAGGATAAGCCAATCAGTGTCCTCTTAGAGGTAACCATGGTCAGAGGAGGGGTATGAGGTGTGTGTGTGTGTGTATGTATATATATGTGTTGTCAACACTAATCCACTAATAATGGGTTCATAGCATTTTGAATTATTAACTCTGTGTGTGTGTGTGAGACCACTAGAGAGAGAGGCTGCAGTCACACTTGACATTTCAATGTGACTTTTGTCATCCGATTATACCGGGATGCATTAACTGACAGGTCTGGATGCAAAAAAATGGGTTTCGTTCTTAAAAGGTTAGTGTTGTCATGATAACTGAAATTTCAGTGCTACTTCAATAATGTTTCAGGATTGATTAAGATTGAATTCAATATTGAATTTGTAAATGTTCAGTACTTTCACCAAATATGTTCCGTTTCAACTTCACCTCCAGAGGGCGTATATGTGGGGATGGCACATACAGTTAAATGCAAAAGTATTGGAACAGTTGTTGTTTTTCCTCTGTACTAATCAAATTTGTATTTGAAAACATAGCAACAGCGTCAAACAGTCCACCACGTCTTGAACTGAATCCCAGCTTGTCTAAACCTGTTGGTAGCTGACTGACATCCAAATCCCTGTGCAATAGTTGCTAAAACTCTGTCCAAGCGTGGTAACACGTTGTTAGATGTCTTGTCTTGTTTGCTGTGGTATCATAGTAGTATCAGATTTTTACATTTAAAATGTATTGGTTTCCCAGTATTGAGATGGAAATCAGATTTTTGGTATCATGACAACACTATTAGCAGTGCTAAATCAATCTTCAATAAAACAATAAAACAAGTTAATAAAACATAACTGAAGAAACTCAGAACAACACTTCTGTCTATTTCAGGCAAAAGTCTTGAACATGCACTCAGTGCAGTGTAAATGCAGACTGTGCAGCCCAAATCCTAAAGACCTGGTAAGTTTATGTATCTTGAAGTTTAGGACTGACGGAGAAGGTAGCATGTCATCAGCATATCAGAATGGTAGGCAATACAATGATACTTTCCCTGTCATCTATTCTGCATTAGTACTGCAATTGCCAGTGCCATATTTTTGTACCTTCTGGGTTGAAAAGCGAATAAATGTACATTTTCCAAACAAGAAAACCTTCCTCTCAGTAGTCTAGCAGTAGTGCAGAAAGATGGAAGAAGCATGCATTAAATGGTGTGTCTTCTACAATGGCTAAGTCTCCAAGTAATCCCATTGCTGCTAAATAATGATTATCTCATGTATGTCTTGGCAGGAGGGTCAGAAGAACGATGACGAGTGTTTTATCTGTAGAAGTACAGAAGAGGAAGACCTGGTGGTGTGTGATCGGTGCCCTCGCTCCTTCCACCAGAAGTGTCACCTGCCTCACGTGGAAGACGCCATGTTGGGGTGAGCTTTGAGAAGAATGGGAAGAGAGATATGGAAAACTTTACATTGATTACTACAATTATTCTACAATTATTCTGCAACTTTTTATGTTTATCTTGATGCTGCTTTCTTGGTCTTGGTTTAAAAAGAGCTTTTTAATGTCAATGGGATTAACCTGGTTAAATGTTGAATAAAATAAATACATACAATATAGACTGTTTTCTGCATGGCATTGTCCATTGTCAGACTGTATGTGTGTGTGCGTGTGTGTGTTTGAACAGGGATGATAGACCATGGATATGTACATTCTGTGTATTAAGGGCCAGTCAAGGGTGGCGTTACTCTGATCAGCTGACCCATGAAACAGCCTTGTCCCTCCATATATCTGAGCACTTGCTGGTGAGGACACTGTATATCTGTCTGCCTGCCCTCTGTCTGTTGCTCTGTATAGGTCTGTCTGGCTGTCTAACACCCACATTGCATATATACAACCATCCATCTGTTCTTCTGTGTATCTGCTGATACATCAACCTATCCCTCTGTTCTTACACTAACAGGAATGCCAGTATCTCCTCCTGTTTCTGTGCAATGCAGATGAGGATCAAATCTTTGCTACAAACCCAAGCCTCTATGTAAGTCTCATACACACACACACACACACACACCCACACACACACACACCATGTTGTGAATAACAATAATACCGATTATTTGCTAACTTATAGTCAGTTATAGGTGCATTTTATCAACGTCTATCAGCGACCAGTAGGAATTTCAACAACATCAACAGGTCTCTGGCACAGCTTATGGTGGCCTGTGATTGACGGCAAAAATAAAGTCACATTTTCACAATAGAGACAAATAAACTAGCGAATTAGAGCAGAGATCCAACAGAAACGTCTAGTAAAGAGGCAATATAACCATGCAAAGTAGCTCCGCCCTCAAGATATATTTTATATTATTTTGTTATTTTGTAAGGGAGTAAAAATCTGACCTATTGCCCCTTTATATGTAGAAATGTAGTTACTCCTGTTTTTTTTTTCTAGTAATTTTAGATTCATAGGTTGTTAGCGAGTATTTCATCCATCTCTGGCACCCCCACCAGGTGAAAGGCTACACCGCCATGATCAAGTCTCCTATGTGGCTGGAAAAGATAGCAGAGAAGCTCCTGAAGAAACATTACCAGACTGTTGGACAGTTTGTGTCTGACGTCCAGCTCATCTTTAACAACTGTGCTACGTTCAACAGGGTAAGAGCAATTATTATTCAAGATGACACGCAGGTTAAGAATAACTGTGATGCAAGTTGGACATTGCCTCGATACTTTCAATTCTAACACACTTAATTGAGAGGTTTGCATCAGCAGTAGAATGGCAGTATGAAAAATGAGCGTTAATTTTGAGTCAACTGTTCTTTTGCAGGATAATGCTGAATTCCAGGCCATGGGCGTCGGACTCAAGGAGTTATTTGAGAGAGAGTTTACGAATGTATTCAGCATTCGACAGGAGACCGTTGACGGATAAACTGTCTATCTTCAGACTGCCAGCACATATTGGGACAGTATTTTAAGAGTTTGTTTCCAAAACAGTATATATTCATTTTGGAAAAACTCTAAAATATAGAAGACGCAGTCTGTTAAAGTGTTATCATTTTTTCCAATAAATTTTCCTATAAATTGCCAACTAGCCTTTACAGTTACTATAATTTGATTTAATTTTGTGATATCAATAATTTAGAGTAAGGGTCACTATTTTCAAACGGTGGACTCTCATTTAAGAATGAAACTCTTCATATGGAAATACATGATTCAGCAGTTTTGACCCAAATTGTCACAACTGCCATTTCATTCACATCTCAGTGCCCTTAGGTTTTTCACTTGTTGAAATAATTGCACTTATTTCAATATAATGAAAGTTTTACCTCTGGAACACCCAGAGGAAAAATCTTTTGCTTAGTCGCTTTTTCTTCATCTCTTAAGATATAGGGAAGATCTCAAATTTGTATCATCGTGTGATCACCTTCATCTGAAATGTTTCTCCTAAAAACCTCTTGGGAGCAGGGAGGAGATAACATAGAGAATCAATTGTTGAGACTTTCTGAGATGAATCTGAAGATGCTAACATGACTTATATCATGGTAATAAGCTCCTACTCTATGGCTGCTACCCCCATGGCTTCAGTAGGAAAATGCAGCACTATGTGAAAGCTGTGCATGTTTGAAAAGAAGCATCCAAATCGCATCTGTCATTAAACAGTCATAGTGAGTTTATTTTGAGATCTTTCTCCAATCTCATGGTCTCACATTCAGGAGAAATGACACTTATTTCAGATCATTTGGAGATCTCTTGTTTTGATCAGATAGTAAAATGAGCTTACATGTGGTTGTTTCTGTTGAGTTGAATTAGAGAAATAGGAGAACATGCCTTTTGCTTTCCTATGGGCAGTAAACCATGATATAAGCTACTTTGTTAGCTTGTTGAGAAAGTTGTTTGTAGGGTTTTAGTGGTAGAACTCTAACAATGTGCCTGGAAATAAAAAATAACTAAAATTGTAGGCTAGGCTCAATGCCATAAAACAGCCAAAGGGCAAATGCATGTCATGTATGTTGCTCCAACATCTGTTTACGAGAACTCAACAGGATTTTGTTTTGATTTTGCTCTGCTGTTACATCGCATGTGATGATGATGATGATGATGATGTGTGTTTGTGTGTGTGTGTGTGTGTGTGTGAGAGAGAGAGCGAGACAGAGCGAGACAGGGAGAGTGACTGAGAACAAAAGAAAGACATTCAGCAAGAGAAAGACCTGCACTGCATTATATCTGAATTTTAAAATAAATATTACGTTTTGCATTGTCTGTAATGTCATATTCCTAATATATCCCTCTTAATCCTATTATGAGAATAATGATATATTATAATATATAATTATATTATTATGAGAATATTATTATATATTACTTGGAATCAACCCCTAATAATAGTTGTTATGTGTGAGGACAATAATCTCATTTTGAAACTATATTGTCCAGTAGACTTTCTGCAGGTCAGAGCTGCAGTGTGTGTTGTCTGGTGATGTCATCATCACGGTTGCCAGCAGCAAATCCCAGTCGAGAGCTGCGCAGCCGCGTTGCGCATATTTAGGCTGTACGATAGAAAACGTAGCCATTTCTCTGCTCCATGTGAAATCCAGGGAATGGCCTTTGTCCGTCTGCACACACAGGTGAACTACCGGGCCCATAAATACCGGTGGTTAACTCTGTGAAACAGGCGGCATCAGCAACTGAATGCCGAGCGCCAAACTTTTTTTTTAAAATTTTCCTCCCCCGAAGCACCGCCTGCGCAGCCAAATAGGCTTTCTCCCCCTCTTGCTTCTCTTGCGTGTTGCTGTTTCTGCACCAATCATGGCACAAAACCCACACGGCAGCACTAGCGACGTCGCAACAATGCATGTGAAGATTGAAGCAGTCGACGAAAATGCATCTGCGCTCGTTTTGGGCAGTCAGGAGTCGTCTGCGCCCTGCCACGATACCGCATGCAGAGGAGGAGGAGGAGGAGGAGGAGGTGTGGATCCGACTACAGAGGAGCTGGGTGACACAGAGCAGCAAGCAGCCACCAACACTACTCCTGTACTACTGTGTGAGTGTTTAGTAGAGGGATTTTATCCGTGCGGTTGACTGTAGTGTGCATTGTTTCCGATTTTTTATATTTTCATGTTAGTTTAAAACATGACAGATAAGGAAGCCCAGGGGCTCTAAAATACGACCTGTAGGTCCATGCTGATATTGATGAAATGATATTTAGATTAAGATGTCAATCTCTCACATCATCAAACTCTTGATGACAATGCCTGAGCCCCCCAGTAGCCTTTTTTTAAGTCACTACTCTGAATTTGCTACTGGTCTATTGCATGTAAATGTCTGTCTCACCATCAGATCCTGTGAGCACAGAAAGGTTCTTCGCTACATCGGGGGATGGGAAAACATACCTGAAGATAGCTCCAGGTCAGTGAGAGGACCATAAATTGTGTGTGTGTGTTGTATATGCTTACAGTATGAGTTGTCTGTGGTCTGTATTATGGCTCACAGCAGTATTTCCTCCAGAAACAACTTCTTACTGGTGCTAAAACTAATCAGAAACACCAGAACTTCACTAAAGCCAATACAAATAATATTCTCTTAAGGTTGGGTGGCAGAACTGTGTGGTGGGTGACACCCACTCAGTGTCGGGCAAAGCACTGGTTGAGCTGTTTTCATCTATGAAAGCCTCTGCTCTATCCGTTCCCAGCTTCGGTGATGCCACCCACTCCCTCAGAGAAGACCTTCACCTCCAGCTCAGATTTCTCCTCCAAAGCTGTTTTATGCCTGATCGAGGCCGTGGGGCGCCGCTGGGGCCTGTATGAGACTCGAGAACGCTCACAGCTCTTCCAAAGTGTCCAGGAGGAGATGGCCACCAAGGGACACGCCCTCCCTGTCGAAAAGATCCGCCGCAAGTGGAACAACCTCATTGTCACCTACAAGAGGGTTAAGGACCGCAGCCGTGAGACGGGACATGCCAAGACCTCCTGGGAGTTCTTTGATGTAAGTCCTATAGTGGGATATTATTCCAGTGCTCAGTGTCACCGATCGATGGCAGTGAAAAATATTAAAAAGCATAATTCAGTCCTCATAACATTCAATAAACAGTAAATATGGGGCTAATTTGTACCTGCATTGCTCTGGAAATGGAACTGGAACAGGCCAGAGATCTGTCCCAGAAACCAAAATTAGAAAAGGACAAAAACACACACATGACAATCCTCAACAACAGGTGCCGAACCAAATAAAAAACACTAAGAACGAAAGAAAGTCTGCACACTGTAATATGCTCCCAACAATAAAACATAGGTGGCGTTTTGAGCATACCGCTCTTCATCAGACCAATCTGACTAAGTCATCATCAGACCAGTATGTCATCTGTGTGTTGGTGTTAATAAAGACTTTGGGAGCATATTACATTGTGACTCTTTGGTTGTTACAGAGACCAAAATTTCCAACGCTCAAGGTTTACAAGTATTCTAGGGAAACCCTGAACGCTGTTGTGCAAGCGTGTTTTAAAAATTGGCATTTGTTAGCCGCTAGTCTAATTTTCCTAAATTCTGCCCTCTCTTTTCATCTCTTTGTATCTTTTCTCTCTCTAGCTGATGGATGCCACACTTAGTGACACTGTTGGTGCGCAGATCATCAACAACAAAAAAAACAAAGTTGGCAACACTATCTCTACACTGTCTGGTCCTTTGACAAAGATCGCTGCGAAACCTCAGGTTCCACAAGCCACAACCATCATCCGCCCTTACGGTGACTTTGCCACCACTGGTGCCCTGGAATCCATGGGTCAGGTTGCCGCCAGCACCCAAATCAGCAACATCAGTAACGACAATAGCGCTGCCTCCATAACCTCCGTGCCGACTACGACCATCGCCCCAGAACTCAAGCCCCTAATCCTCCTTAATGGTGACATTGTTACCACCAGCATTCAGTCAGCCACCCTTGCTCCATCCCCCTCTTCCATCTCTTCACCCTATCTTACAGATACAACCGCTCCTTCCCCTTCCCTTGGATCGACCAGCAACACAGACATTAAAACCCACCGCTACATAAACCTTAAAGCTCCATCCCTCTCATCAGGTGTCGTCCCCTTTCGCCTTAGCAACACACAGCTCAACAACCAGAATCTCCTTGGCCTCTCCTCCTCTTTCCCTCCTTCTTCCACCTCTCTCACTTCCTCCATTTCCACCTCATTTTCCTCCACTGCCACGTCAGGGACAGAAGGACCGAACCAGATGGGAGCTGAGGAGCAAAGCAGCGGCTCCTCGCTGCAGGAGATGCTGAGACGGCAAGAGGAGCAGGCCTACCTGGATCGGGTGGCTCGCCGCAGGGCTGAAGCCAGGGAGAAGAGACGCGAGAGGAGGGAGTTGCGCATGGCAGAGTCCCTTGGCAGGATAGCCACAGCTGTGGAGCTGCTCTCCTCCAAACAGGACACAGTCATCGCCCTCCTGCAGAGACTCTCAGATCGGAAGTGATGTATGGTAAAAAGTTGTAATGCAAAGGCTCTTCAACCTTTTCAGTCTCGGATCCAAATGGGAAATTTAGTCTCATCCTGAGTCCCAGACTCATTAAAACATCCTAGTACTCCTGTCATGTGGTAACCCAGGAGAAACAGGCAGACCCATATTTGACCTAGCCAGAGCCATAGTTTTAAAAACAAGACTCTAATGGGATTGAAAGGGTTTTCAATTACATTACGGCCCAAACTGAAGTGACATGAACTGCTCACTGAACTGAGCTGTGGTGCTCTAGTTACAAGCATCTCAGTTCTGCTCTAAACCATATTTGTCACACATTTCAATTGACTGCATATTCTTAGCACTGTAAAAGACATAAGCTCTCTGACCGTAAAATAACAAAATAAATCATATCCTCGCTCTCTGGTCCCAGGGGAGCGAATCCCATTGCTTCCAACAGAATCAACAGACACATTTGTACACATTTCTAAACTCCCGGTTTATTTTCTTGCCTCCACAACTTCTTTTTTTTCTTCTCACTCTTCTTCCGAGTAGCTCCATATCTACAGCTCTCCCTCTGCATGGATGCTTTCTTCCATTTACACCATTCACACTGAGGCTGACAGCTATTTAAAATGAGTGTATCAGCAGAAAAAGCTGAAATTGCTACTGTAGATTACAACATTGCAGAGAGCCAAAGGAATAAAGAGTGCAAGGGTCAAAGCAAATAACAAATAACAAATAACATCAGTCAGATAGGAGCATGATCAGGTGGATGAGATTTGTTTTCTATCATTTATTTCATATTGGATATTGGATTAGAAGGTCTCTGTAAACATGTTATGCTGTTTTTATTATCCATTTGCTCATGTAGCAAATTTTTAATTTGCACTTACCTTTTATGTGGTTTTGATTGTATTTTTGCTCATGTACAATGTTATATGATAGTTGTGAGCTTTTTGATACCAGTGCAACTTCCTGTTTAAATCAAGTTCAAATGAATATTTTTTTTTATGAATGGAGAGAGCCTATCATGTGCTGCATTATCCTGCAGAATGCAAATAGCAAACTGGCTTCAACACATCGTCACACTTGAGAGCAACAACTGTAAAACAACTATTTTGATAGATTTAGATTTATTTAGCAAAGTATTAATCATTAATATATTAAAACTACAGTTACAACAAATGTACTACGACTGCAGTTGCATCTAAACAAGTAAGTCTTTAAAATTTCAGTGTTTTGGAAAATGACCATGTTAGAGCATCTTTATTTTATGTTTCATCTGCTTGCATATTCCATACAAATTTCACATTTTTTCCTCCAGAAAGCTATAATTTGTGGAGTCTAGTTTTTATACTGAACTGTCTCTCCCTGTCAAATGATTTAGTTACACTCTCACTGTCTCAACATCTTTATTATCCTGCAAAAAAAGAAAAGAAAATCAGTCTAACATTTGTTTGCCATTAGAGGCGGCTTTTGTTCTACACCACCAAAAATACGGGGAAAAAAACATGTCAGCAGACAACAGCATATTCACTTAAACTCTCCATTGCCCGACAATAAGATAATAATGGCCAGTAGGTGGCGCTGTTGGTCAAGAGTTAGTGTAGGGTCAACATAGCATGGGGCCAAATCAGTAACATTTACAATAATTTCAAAATATGATACAAATTATCCTCTGCATAAAAAGTGTTGATAGAATATGATGGAAGTAGATTATAGTGGCATTTAATTAACCTGTATTGCACCTGTATTGATTGTTTTAAAGTTCATAACATGGCCTTCCTTGTTATGAAATATTTGAAATATTGACCCAATAAATTAGGATATGTTCCTGAATTGTATTACAGACTAACCGTAACCCGAGTCGTTGCTCCGGTGTGAAAGGGGTTTAAGGATGCATTATCTGCAGTAACCGCCTTAGCTGTGATATAGATTCCATGTATCATGGCTCGGAGTGGGTTATTATTGACGGGGCATTATTCTTTTTCAACGGGCGCAGTCAGCCAGCTCAGCGGAGCTGCGAGGGTCTGGTCTTGTTCAATCACGTGCTGATATGATTTGACCTGATGCCTCTCATATTTCCACAGGTGCAACTCACTGACAGGCTTTAAAGCTACCTGAATTTAAGACCACAATGGAAAACAACTTTTTGTGCTCAAACTTATTAACACGTTGACACATGACATGTTTTTGGTCATGTGGTCTTTGTTTTGCAATAGACAGTGAGTCCTGCTGCATTTTCATTTTCATTTTCATTTTCACACTTTCACAAGGAGGAAGCAAGTTGGGGAGGGAACTCCTTCTAAACAACCAGACTTCACTCGTGGATCTCAAACTTTGTGGAGAATAACAGCTATAAAGATACTGTAGGTGTCACCAGGGCAACTTTTGTCCCTCTTGTAAAGACTAGAAATAAACAGATACAATATTGGGCAGCCCGTGTGGTAACCTCAGCTGAGATTTGTGTACTGTCTGTCTAGCCTACTGACAGACCACATTGTCAGTCAGTAACTGAAACTAAAAGATAGCTTGACAGCCGATACTGCACCTCCTTCTACCATGATTCCAGCTAGCATGCCTGCTGCACAGCAAGAGGATACGAGGGAACGTAAGTGTAAAATGACCTCTTTTAATGAAGACAGTAAGCCTTTCAATGGTAGCTGTCCACAACACAAATACCTTCTGAAAACAGAGGTAGAAACTGTGTTCAAATATATATTAACACAGGAAGGAATGTGAGGGTCATAACAGTGTTTTCATGGCTTAGAAGTGCAATTTAAAAGATGAAAGCATGTCTCATACTGTACTAAATTTGGTCCTATCTGTAGTCATTGTGCTGCCAGGTTCAGTGGGGGATGGGGGCAGG
>OOFE01021975.1:7885-19482 GCA_900323365.1 Monocentris japonica | reverse complement strand
GTGATTCGTCACTCCAGAGAACACGTCCCCACTGCTCTAGAGTCCAGTGGCGGCGTGCTTTACACCACTGCATCCGATGCTTTGCATTGCACTTGGTGATGTAAGGCTTGGATGCAGCTGCTTGGCCATGGAAACCCATTCCATGAAGCTCTCTACGCACTGTTCTTGAGCTAATCTGAAGGCCACACGAAGTTTGGAGGTCTGTAGCTATTGACTCTGCAGAAAGTTGGATTTCTGCGCGCTGTGCACCTCAGCATCCTGACCCCACTCTGTGATTTTACGTGGCCTACCACTTCGTGGCTGAGTTGCTGTTGTTCCCAATTGCTTCTACTTTGTTATAATACCATTAACAGTTGACCGTGGAATATTTAGTATCGAGGAAATTTCACAAATGGACTTATTGCACAGGTGGCAACTTATCACGGTACCACGCTTGAATTCACTGAGCTCCTGAGAGCGACCCATTCTTTCACAATGTTCACAATGTTTTTCAATGTTTGTAGAAGCAGTCTGCATGCCTAGGTGCTTGATTTTATACACCTGTGGAACACATGAATTCACTTATTTGGAGGGGTGTCCCAATACTTTTGGCAATATAGTGTATGTAGAAACCTAGCTTGGATATCATAGGAAAAATCACATACTTTTTTCATTCTAAGCTGGTATGGTTTGAACCAAAATTTTGTGAACACTTTTGAATTACTTGCATTGCTGTATAAATGGCTCCTAAAACATTGTCTGATCTTCGTCTAACTCATAACAATAGATAAACACAATGTGATCTAAAAAGAGTTAGGGAGATAAAACCACTAAAATATACAACCAATGTTCAAGAGCTGAATCTTCACTCCAGTGTTAAATCTCTATTGGGTGTACCACACTCCAAACTAAAATCAAAAGGTGACCGAGTGTTTGTAGTTAGGACTCCTAAACTCTGGAATAACCTGCCTGAGGAGATAAGACCCTATTGAAAACTCATTTCTCAAAATCTGCTTTTGATAATTTGCACTGATTTTGTGATAATGTTCATGTTTAATGTTCATGTTGTTCATGTCTTTTGTTAACTCTTATTTGTTGTACTTTTTATGTTTTCATGTAAAGCACTTTCTAACCTTGTTTTGAAAAGTGCTGTATAATAGTTGTATAATAATAATAATAATAATAATAATAAATATAGCCGCAAGCGGCTATTTGCAGGTTCAAACCCTTTTGAGGTTTAACAAATCTGAAACTGTGTTTTAAAGAATCTTTAGCCTCTCTGGGATAATCTAGTCCAGTGATTTTTTTTTTTTTTATCTGGACCTGGTCTAATGTGGTCTGGATGGAGAAAAATCAGTGAAATCACCCTTTTTCAGTTTTCACAAATACAATAAAGGTTTCGCAAATCTGCGCCAGGCCCACGCCCTTGTTCTATTTGGTCCTTTTGACGTTCATTGGTCAATATCTTGGAAACTAAATAAGATATCAACAAACTGTATGCATCTTTCGATAAGCTTGGTCAAATAATGACCCACAGAAAATTTGGTAGCAATCGGACCTACGGTTTAGGAGGAGATGTCAAAAATGTGTTTTTCAAACAATTCAAAATGGCGGAAAATTTTGTCACCCGGACTGTTGTGGTTTTTGAGGCTGTTTGGTAGAGCACATTGAGCTGGACTTGTGTGTCAAATTTCAAGTCAATCGGAGTCACGGTGTGAGGGGCGTGGCCTTTCCAAAATGGGCCTTAATTACAGCGCCACCATCTGGCCGATTGGGCTCATGTTTCTTGGGAAGCATTTGCACATCATTTCTAGTTATTGGGCCAAGTTTCATGGTTTTAGCCCATTCCAGCTCACAACAATTTGAGCCGCGGCATTAGAATAATAAACCGGCAGGAGAATAAATATAATATAATAATATAATATAATAAAACCCCTTTGGGTTTGAACCCTACTAATAATAATGTATGTTCATCTGAGGGAATAAACGTCCAATGCACGGGAGAAAATACATTTTTCAGTCGTTGATTTACGATTATGTGACTAGCAGCTGGGAAAATGTCACTTTGTGGACGGTAACATCCCAAGTTCCATATTACCTACTACCTTCCTTCCATTTTAGAGTCGATATCAGGTATTTGTCAGCTTTCTTTGAGGCCACACTGCGACCTTGTCAAATTGTGTGACTTTTCCATACACAGTGCAGGGCTTACCATAATTTCCAGAGTAGCATGGAGAGGATATTACAATGCTCATGTCTGTACTGTGCAGCTTTATGATTGTTTCTCCAGACCCAGCGGCCTGCGAATCCAGAGTGACTTTGTCTGCTTTCCTGTAAATCCTTAACTCCCTAAATGCCCTCACCCTAACTTTAGACCTGAAGGCAGTTATTCACCCCCCCTCCTATTTCTTTCTCTCGGTCTCAATGTCTTACCTTTAGTGCCCTCAGTCTGAATCACCCACTTAGCAGTAGTTTCTTGCTGTCTCTCTGCCTCCCTTTCTTCAGACTGTATATTCAGCACATTCCTTTACTCAGGGAGTTGAGTGCAGGCTTAGCTCAGTGATCTTTAAAACAGGCGCACACTGCACGACTGTCAAAAACCTACAATCTCTGTACTACTCACATTAAACAATTCAAAGATTCTTCACTTGGTTTGGACGAAAGGGATCTCAATCTTTCACCAAAACAAACAAGCAACAAATGTGGCTTTGTTTATCACCTGATCGTGCTAAAATGGAACTTGAGAAGGATGAGCTGCTCACGGGACTTGTGTATGAACTCATTGGTGATGAAAAAGAAAAAAAGAAGGAGGCTAGATGACAAATTTGGAGGAGAGAATTGTTGGGCAGCATGGGTTGTCTCTTGTGCAGATTGAGTTTCAGGTAAATTATAAATCCAAAATAATTTCTACTTCTACGCCATGATGTGTTGTTTTGCCTCTTCCGCCTGCTTTCCTCGCTAATACTGCTCAAAATGTGTCCTTACATGTCTCACACTACTAGAGTATTGACAAAATGTAACATTTTTGACAACCTGTCAAATTTCGGTAACCGCAGAGTTGCAGACATGCAGATTTTGTCACGCATCTCAAAAACTTGTCTGGGAAAGCTAAATTGAGCCTAAAGTCGTGCAGTGTGCGCCCAGCTTTAGGGCTTGTGAAAACCTTGGGGTCTCTCACTTTTCTGTACATGTGCTCATCTCTCTTTAAATGTGTGTGTGTGTGTGTGTGTGTGTTGTTTCAGGTGCTGTGTAATGGCCCAGGGACCTGCATTCCCCTATGTGTGGCAGGACTCCTGCTTGGAATTCTGGGACTGAAGAAAGTCCCGATTGTTTACGTTGAAAGCATATGTCGAGTAGAGACACTCTCACTTTCTGGAAAGATCCTCTACCCCATCTCAGACTACTTCTTCGTGCAGTGGTCGACTCTGAGGGACAAATACCCCAAATCCATTTTCCTTGGGAGAATAGTTTGAAAGTTTTTCATCATGTTACAAATGCACACCTTTTTGGATGGCCAAAATATATAGAAATAAGTATGTTTCAATGCTTGTTTCAATGCTTGTTCTAATGGAGGTGAATGATCTATTATTTTTTCTATATACTGTATATATATTTCCTGTCTACATGTAAGAATTCTAATGGTGTGACAGTGTAGGGTCTAACATCATAATTTACATTGTATATACACATGCAGGATATCTGCAGGTCCTGAAAAACTGAATTCTGAATTCGAGGCCTACACCAACATAGTACCGTATGTTAAGTGCCCGTAGGCAACTAGCATAATCTAAGGTAAGAAGATATTGATGTTGGTTGGTGGTGTTGGTGTTTTTCTGACAATGCTCTCATCACATCAAGGCTAAGTTGACTAATGGGCCAATTTCCCCAAAAAGTCGATGTAGTCCTAAGTATTAAAATGTCTTGAATCCAGTTATTAGAGCTTTTATTTTTACACCATACAACGACAGGTTTCTGTCCACTCGGATGAATCCAGAACAGGGTACAATATGCAATCTACTTTACTAAACACTATTGGACTGCATGTCCCTTAATTGCCCCAATTAATTTCCTGGTGTCCTTTTTCTTCTCCATGTCCATTCTGGTTTTGAGCATTGTTTTTCTTATTTTGGTTTCATATTGGTCCTAAATTCAACTCCATGGTGCTCAAAAAGGTCTTAACATCTTGAATTCTGCTTTCTGAAATGTACAGATACTCTGGAATGTATGAGAGAACTTTGTGACATCAATTTTGTCCATTGTGTTAAGGTTAGCAGGGAAAGTAGCATCAGCCATGAAACCATTCAAAAACAGGACTACAAATCAAGGTGTACTGAAAGGAACCCTCTCCACAAAGAATTCTATGTTCATCATTCAACCACTTTGGGTATTACTTGGAAAATCTAAGAGGTTTTATGTGCTTTTAATTTAATGGAAAGGTGATGGTCTAGAAAGCATGTTTCATTTCTCCCATAGCCTTTTGACATATTTTTCTTGTACAACAGCCGAAAATAACCACTCTGTGTCTCTGCTTGTATCAAACGGGCCTCAAACAGTCTGGTAAAATACCGACACATCATCCCAACAGCACAACCAACTGTTACTTGTTTGCAATCTTGGTATTAAGTACGTTGCAGTTTATTCCTATCAGTCGTATGCATCTATCAGTGGCAGATTCCCAATAAAAACTGTAAACTTTGAAAACTAACCATTGTATTGTCTTAGGGATCACAGTTTTCATTTAGGAGGCATTGTCATGCCTCTGTTTGCATTTCCTGTGTGGTCTCTTTCCTGTTCCTTGATGTTGCTCCGGACAGGAAGAGCATGGACTAGATGGAGGCAATCTGTTGACCTGCACCAAGAAGATGGAGGGTCGAAAAAGAGCAAAAGTTAGGGCTCAAGGATGACATCAGGAGGTTATTTATAGGACTTATCTCTGAGCTTCTGTGAAAGAAACGCCCACAGCGACCAAAAAAATAAGCTATGTATTTTTTTTGCTGCTTTGGTATTGCCTTTCATAATGTTACATTGTTTTGATGAGTTAACATAGCTTGCTAGCAAGACGCTAATTGGGTAGCATTAATGGAAAAATGGGCAGAAAAAAGCTCTAAAATTACATTTTCCATGCAGAATTTTTGCTCTATTAGCAGTAGTAGTAGGTGCAGTAGCCCTAATACAGGACCATTTGGGAATCTTTTGTAGTATCGGTTGTTACTGAATTGAATCCAAGACTCACGATATGCTATATAGGTGCCGTTCCTCCTTTCCTCTACTACCTCCTCCTTCCCTTTGCCCCCAAAACCTGCTGCCAGTTGCTTGTTGTCCCAATAGCAGAGGAGACGAGAGAATCTGCTAAAGCCTCCTTCAGCAGTGGCAATGCAATGATAGGCCAACCAAATACCATGCTTCTCAGCTTTGGGATGATTGGACCATCACTCAAGAGATAACACAACTTTTAGAATGATATATATTGATTAAAAAATGCAAGCCTTCAAGATTAATATTTTAATAACTTGTTGAGAAGTTGATGCATATTGATTACAAAGCTCCTTTTTGAGGACATCTATTGGTATCAGGTCATCAAGACTCAACTGGGGGAAACAGCCAATGTATCTCGAGAGTTTTCCTCACCAATGTAAATTAAGTTTTCAAAATAATTACACTATTTGTGTAACAAAACCAGTTATAAGTATATGCCCAAACAAATAACTACAGTATTTTGTACTTTGCCTTTGTATTTTGTACATTCTGTTTCTTGTGATACTGTAGGCTGCTGCAACCCCAGAATTTCCCCCCGGGGATCAATAAAGTATCTATCTATCTATCTATCTATTTATCTAACAACACAAGCAACACAAGAACTATTCTTTTCCCCTTCCCAGTCAAATGCTCCGTCTCTCTCAAACCAGTCTTGCTGTCATTTGAGAGACGCCCCCATCTTAGAGAGGCCAATCAACTTACTTCCAGTCTTTTTTCTACATCTACAAAATATTATGGAGCAAAAGCAATGTTTTTCTGCCCTATGTCCCCTTAAAGAGCCATTTTAGATATAGACCTGCTACAAAACAAATAATATTAGCCAAATTCGGGAGGGGTAATAGTTTAGTACTAATAGTATTAATAGTTTGTATTGCTTTGGCGAATGAGGTATTTATATTCGGCTACATCCGTAATTGCTAGTGGTTGCTAGGGTGTTACTAAGTGGTTGGTAGGGTGTATTAGGTGGTTGCTAGTTTGTTGCTTGGGTGTTACTCAGTGGTCGCTAGGGGGTTGATAGGGTGTTGCTAGGTGGTTGCTATGGTGTCACAGGGGTTGCTAGGGCGTACTAGGTGGTTGCTAGGGTGTACAAGGTGGGTTACCAGGGTCTGCCAGGTGTTTGCTAGTGCGTACTAGGGCGTTGCTAGGGTGTTACCGGGTGGTTGCTGTGTGATTGCTAGTCGGTGCTAAGGTATTACTAGGGGTGTTTAGTAGTAGAAATACTAGTAGTAGTAGCAGTTCTTGCAGTTGTAGTTGTTGTAGCAGTAGTAGTCTCAGTACTACTAGTAGTAGTAGCAGTACTTGCAGTTGTAGTAGTAGTAGTCAAAGTCAAATTTATTTGGAAAGCCCTTAATAACGGTTACAATAAAGGGCATGCCCTAAGGATGCCCTTTACAAAATTTACAGAAGAGCTGCAGTGCTGGTGGATGTCCCTCAAGTGTGACTTTTTGATTAAATCATATGAACAACACACTTTTTGGGCACCCTTTCAGCCAAGAAATATTTCAGCCAGGAAATCTTGATTATTTGACCTAAATTTGATTTTGATTTTTTCACACTGGAAAAGAGCACTCGCAGCCCTGAGACCAAAACTGCAAGGGTGCTAGCCCCCACCCAAACCTTCCCCCACCCCCATCCACTGTGCACTCCGCTGCTCTGTGGTAACATTCACATTCATTACATTCACATTACAGGCATTTAGCAGACGCTTTTATCCAAAGCGACTTACAATAAGTGCATTCAACATAGGTAGGCAAAAAACTACTAGTCACCAGAAATTGTAAGTGCATTTCCTTCCTAAACAAGCATCTAAGAGCATAACCAGTGCTAAGGTAAAAGTGCAATAAGTTAGCTACCTACTTTTTATTTAAACAAATGACAAATAAGTGAAGTAACGATCAACCCAAGAACATTAAGACAGCTGGAATGGAATGTGAGTTCAATGGGAGCATGGCGAACTTGGCCTGAGTCCACAGAAACCATAAATGATACCCTGCCCAGAGTAGGGCGGTATTTACCATTTAATAAACTTGTACCACAGTAACCAGCAGCGATATAGGCTACGAGCATACAGTGGTGGCTCCTCAACCCCTCATCTGCGGCTGCGAGTGAGGCTCCATGTGTTTATATTGGCCATCTCACTGAGTTATTAAATTGATGGGAATGAGATCAGGAGTACTAGAGCTCTGCTGAAGCATTTTTCCAATAGAGAAGGTAAAATGATCTGACTCTCTGGGAGCTTTTAATGTGTGGGGTTGAACATATGCCAGGGCTAATGCTGCAAAAACAAAATGTCTGTGTCAGCATGCAGTGATTTGATTGTCCTCACTTTCAACGTTATACCTGACAAGGTAGAATCATATTCTACCTCTGTATTGGGGAAAATCTTCCTGATTGGCTAGGACAATGTAGTCTTCCTAAGAAGTGAGTAGGTGTCTAGTTTGTCGTAGTGATTAAATATTCCACATAAAGGCTGAAGACTGGACGGCTATTGTCTTGAATTTGTTACTGGGTCACGGTAAATATACACCTTTTGTAATCGGAGCCATTGTGTAGATGGCCTACATCTTAATGCTGCCCTACAAACTCTGGGCAGCTACCTTTCCCTATTTACCAACACAAAATACTAACTTATAATAGGTTATGCTGCAGAAGTGAACATAATACATAAGATGAACTGAATAAAGTGATTATTTTTCAGATGTCAGAGCCTTAAAGATGTTTCATAATCAAGTTGTATGAACTGTTTTGATGGAAGAAAATGAATGTGGTACAAATGTGAAAAAATAAAATATTGATCGGATAAGAAAAAGGTTTGGAATAAACTGTAGTAAATAAAGCAATAAAGCAGTTTAGCAACTAAACCAGACTGGTAAATTGACAACCGCAAATTTTCAAAATCACTCTGTTCCTGTCCTTCACATCATAGGTGTTGAGGGGCCGAGGGAAACTTTCTCAACAATGAAGCCAATCCTGCTGTTCTGTCTTTGTGTCTTTGGATCCAATTGACCTTGAATAGGCCAGGGATTCATGAAGGCATATAACGCACACAGCACTCTGACGTAATATTATTGATGCCAGTGAATTTATATGTCTCAAAAAAGGTGTCAGACATCCAAATATTTCTAATCAGACAACGCAGACTATCAATCCAGGGTAATATGCTGTTGATTAAAATGTCAAGATTATTGACGCGAATGACAAGAAAAAAGTAGGCAGGGACAATATCTTATTTGCCTCATGGCAAAAGTGGATTGTTTTTATTAGTGTCTTGGATGGTTACCAGGCCAAACCAGTTCCCATCAGCTCATGCTATCATTGAATTAGCAGCCAACAGCACTGAATAGTAATGCTGCATTAAAGTAATACAGGAAAGACGAAAAATACGACATCCTACTAGAAAATACTCACCTTAGCTTTCAGCTGGCAAATACTACTGTTCACCTGGTAAATACTACTAGAAAAAACTGTTCACCACAGCTTTCAGATGGCAAACACTATTAGAAAATACTGTACACCTCAGCTTTTAGATGGTAAATATCACTTTGGAACTTGAGGTTTGGTGATGGACCCCGATTTCTCTGATCAAGAAGGAAATACCTCAAATCTAGTGGAGAATGATCAAAATTAACATTTATTTTTTGATCTTTTAAAATGGCAGGACACAACTATTTGCTGGATTTTTGGTTGGTAGTTACAATATTTGATTTAGTGTAATACACAAACTCAAATGTAGCAGCACTAAGTGCATATGTGAAAAATCGGATCGGGAGCAACCCAAATCTACAGAGAGTTTGAACATATGATGTTTCAAGTCGTTGCTTTTAATCTTCAACTTTTTCAAACGGTTTTCCTACAGAACATGAATGCATCACCAAGAGAGGGGTAGCCCACGGCAAAGTGGCTGCTCTGGTTGGCTACTACGGCTCCGTCAATCATTATACGACATTTTTCCAAACATAGTCTGGCCAGTAGTTTGTAGAATCTGGACTGCCAGTTCACGGTACACACACAGCGACACATGACGGATTAAATTCCTCCAACGACTTTGTGTTTTAGGAGCCTGAAACCGCTTGTGGTCTGATACTGATTTGTACATCGGAATCACTTTGGAACATCGTAGCTGAGGATATTGATTTGGGTTTTCACACAAAACTAAAATGACTCAATTCAATAAGGGGCCAGCCTATGGTTTATCAGCAGAAGTGAAAAGCAAAGTAAGTAGCCAGTAACAGTCTTTTCTTTACTATTGTGTTTTAGTGGAGAGAAAAAATAAGTTGCATAAAATAAGCAATTTGCGTGTTAAGATTTGGAAACTCTTAGAGTGTTGCATTTAAAGCAATAGTTCATAAACATTTAGTACCGTATGTCGCGTTCTTTCTCCCATTGAAAGAAAGCCACGCGAAGCTCTGGCAACTGGCAATTTTAATGTTGCACGCTCATCGGAAGAGTCACGTATTCCATAAAATGTGACTTAAGACATTTTCTTACTGTTGAAGGGACACTTTTCAATTCTACTTAATATAATCCACGAAAAGAACATTTCAGTTTCAACTTCTATAATAATTGGTTCGCCTGCTGTTTCCCCACAATCTTCTTCCACCGAAATACACCACGGATGGCGGTAACGTTAGAGAGCCGCGTGAACCACTTGTAAAAGTTGAGATTTTATTGGTGGCTTGGATTTATACCGAATGGAATATTAGCTCCTAGCGATTCACGAAAGGCCTCGAGTCCTGTTCTACCGGGCACGTACGTTTGCCCATAAGAAAGAGCACATGGAATTCTCTCGTCGAAGAGAAAGTATATATCTGGGTTAATAAACACGTAACCCATGTAACACGTTTTTGCTTGAGTGATGGACGCCGTTGCTTTCGTCGGAGTCACTTTTTGTTCGTGGCGAGTTGAAGCAACAAAGGGTACTTATTTTGGAGTAACTTAATTTTGTTCGTTTGTTTCGAGCATTGTTTACAGCTTTATAATGACACCGCCATTTTATTAAGTAAAAGTTTGGTGCGACTGTGCCACAGTACAAACGAACAGTGTTGTAATGTTTGTAAATTAACTGAAATGTTCGCGGCTAGCTCTAAACTGTCCTTCAGGCTAGTGGAGTTGTCTCCCATTGTGTGGGAAATCCGGCTTGGACAGCTCAGCCAGTAGAGCATGAGAGTCTCAGGGTCGTATGTTCGATCCCCACATAGTGTTAACTATCACCTTTGGAAGTCGCTTTGGATAAAAGCGTCTGCTAAATGACTGCAATGTAATGAAATGTCTAAATCATGATGTCATTCAAAACTGCAGGCCAGGAGCAAGGATCTCCATCAAGTTCACATCCTCCCTATTGAATGCTTCACGACGCGTCACTGTAGTCATGACATTAGTGGATTTTCACCACTTTTACTGTCATAACATTTGAAGAGACCGTCAAACTATTTCGCTTGGGCCTGAAAACCAACATGTCATTGTAGCCCAAGACCTTCCAGCTGAGAGAAGGCTTCTGCTCGCCTTTTTAAAGCTGCATTAGGCAAGATTTTTTTCTAAAAATACACCATTTTAAACAGCCTACATCTCAAAATGAAGTTGCAACAGAGTAGAGGGTCCCGTCTCCCTTAATAGAGATGCTGTAGATTCACTCAACTTTGCCCCAATGAAATTCTGGTGTCAGGAATGATCACTGGTGGGGAAATCTTCCCCACACAGAAATATAAAATTGTCTTCTAAACAGCAGTGAGTGAGCGCTCAGTCTAGAGAAAGCTGCACTCCCCAACGTTGCATCTTTTTCCTCTCTGCTTTAAAGTGAAATATCTCCTTTTTCTTCTCCGACTCCTGTCATAGAGGAGGAAACTGCGAGATTGCACACAAACAAAAGAATGAGGAGAGACGGGCTATCTGGGTTGCATTGCTGAAGGAGTGATTACTAGCCTGAGCTCTTCTCCAAGCTGCATATATCAGAATCAGAATGGGGGTTTATTGCCAAGTAAGTTTACACATACAAGGAATTTGCCTTGATCTGATGGTGCAACATTTAACAGAAGAAAAACAAGTCAAAAATATAAGAAGGAACAAGTCAAAAATATAAAATCTAAAAAAAACATAATAAATTATAAAAAAAAGACAAAACATATAACAAGACAAGAGATGTGTGCAAGTGGGGAGTGGGATCTGAAGCACACCCCATCATCTGTAAAACACAGTGGAGGCAGTGTGATGGCACGGGCATGCATGGCCTCCAATGGCAGATTCAGACAAATTCAGCAAAGTTGATTGGACGGCGCTTCACAGTACAGATGGACAATGACCCAAAACATACTGCGAAAGCAACCCAGGAGTTTTTTAAGGCAAAGAAGTAGAATATTCTGCAATGG
>OOFE01021974.1:31087-55718 GCA_900323365.1 Monocentris japonica | reverse complement strand
CACAATGAATTATATATAGGTAAGATGGAGAGACAGACTCACGCCACTGCAGAAATATGGTAGTGATGAAGGGGGAGGGTCATATTAACATTTGTTCCCATTCACAGAACAAATACTTTATTTGATGTTATTATTGTTGTTGCCATCGTTAATTGGTTATGTTATTATTGTTGTTATCATTGAATTTTATTTGACATCTTTATTTTTGTGCCGGGAACGGATGTGCTTCATGAATTTAATTCTCCTTTCCCAGAAAGCCCCTCTATATGACAGTAAAGTTACATAATACACAAATACATTTTAATCATTAGGTACAATGAAAAAGAACAAAGCCAAACCATCAAGATAATCAAATACAGCACAAGTGAATCACAAAGCAGAATGCATTCATATAAAACAGGTGCATTCATTACTGCTGACCTAAATTAAAACAATAGAATGGGTGTATCTACTTTGAATGACTGTATCTTGTTTTGATGTCTCTAAATACGTGTTTCTAATTTATGACTCTTAGTTTGTTGCATTTTTTTTGTGGCGTATAAACACACAAAGACAGATTGCTTTAGGTCTGTGAAATTCCCATAACTAGATTCACTTATTAGGTTTGGAATAAAAACCTTTAAAGTCACTCAATTGCTTTTCAAGTCTAACTAAAGGGACAGAATCCACGTGTAGTTCCACAGCTTTGATGTCTGAACCAAGTATCTATCAGCTAACGTCTCTTTCATAACATATGCTCCCTAGTGCCCTCAAAGGAGGTAGAAAACGTCCCTGCAACATGGATAATGCAAGAAAACAGAATCTGGGTATATTTCCAAAAAGTGAAAACAAAAAGTATTAGCTAAAAACACTGAAAGAGAGATGAACGCTAACTTCTGCTTTCATACCTGATTGACAAAAAGTACTTTGCTGGATTATAATTGAGTTTATCTGTTGGAATCTAATGGATTGATGGAATTGGAATACCTTCACGTGCAACAACTAAAAGAATCAGATAGTTAGGTTTGATTGAGTTATTGTATATAGACTGACGGTTGGCAAACAAGTACAACTATTTTTATTTTTCGATATTACTCTGAATTAGAACTAAGACCACTGTCACTTTCATCATAGACAGTTATTTGTGAAATATAGTAAATACAAGGAACTAAGGAGCTACCTATTTTGATGTACACATTGGGATTGCTGTCTTTAATTGTAGAAACACAGACAGTAGTTTATTTAGGGATCCAGTCATTATTTGTTTTGTTTTTTTACTAAATAAACTTGTTTGCAAAGATTAATCACAATAAATCTTGTAATTTTATTGATAGAAGTAGAAATGCCCCTCCTTGGCTCAGTGTAGCTGAAAAGAAAGCTGCTTTTTTGAACAATACCATCTTCAGTGTAAACTAAAAAAAGGACTTTCCCCTTTTACAGTGAAAAGTGTTATTACAAGCAAATGGCGGGATCATCTTTCCCCAGCTCGTTTCTGGGTTCAAAAAACACAAGCCTGGTTTTGTGTGGCACAACAACGAGATTCTGGAAAGGAGAACTAAAGTAGGTATGTGGAAAGAGAAGAATGGCACTATTGTCTATGGCTGGTTACAGAGTGCAGAATCTTGTTAACCTTTGGAATCTGGCACAGGATCAGGTTGGCAGGAACACAAGGCTTGGCACCTGCCTTTGATATGCCTGGACAAGGAGGAGTGTGGACAACCTTGTGTCTCACACACCCATATGCATGCGCACACTCACAAACACGCACACACACACACACACACGCACACACACACACACACACAATATGTAATATGTAAGCTTGCAAACATTCTAACGCAATGTAACATCAATGCTTTATCTCCTTTCTTTTTCACCTCTGGCTGGTGAACATGTGGTCTTCCTTAGCCAGCTGCGAGAAAGCTTGCAAAAACTTCTGAGACTTCAAAGAAATGTAACCTACCAGTTGATCAAAAGCATACAAAAATATACTTAGCCTTAGGTTATAACTTGAATGAACACGATTCATCCCAAACAATGAATCTATGTTTATTATTGATCCCAAACTGCCCAAACTATCCTAAGGGCCCCCAGGCTAAACTGTGCACCACTACATGTTTAATTTTTGCACAACCCCCAATATTAAATTATATTTTAGAAAATACTGATTTATTGTTGTTGGACGAAGAACTTATAATTCTGTTTTTTCTGCATTAGGCAAATTGTCCATCATCCAACCTCAGGGTGGCCTAGTAGGCAGACATCTGAGGGGTAATGGCAGGACTTGCTCTATGTAGAGTTGTATATCATCAGCAATGAACAATGAAACAATGAACAATGAAAACTGACACCATGCTGCTGATGATACTAAACTGCAAACGTGTGGCAGGAAAAGTGTAGGGGCGCTTATAATGAATCTTGAGCCATTATTCACCTGGATGAGACACCATCAACATGAACAAAGTTCTGTCTGTGTTTATCCTATGATCTGAACTACAGTATGCAGCTGTGAATTCAATTTTTTTTGTGAAGTCTGTGGGGTAGGATTTCATGGTCTACTGAGTATAGAACAGTATGAGAGCCTCAGGGAGTTTGTTCTGTATCTGCCAGGCGAGTATTGAAACTCCCTCATTTTATCATTGACTGACCTGAGACAACCCTCCAGTGTAATAATTGGTTACCAACTCCAAAAATGGGCACAAATGAGCCCTTGGTTGTTCCCTTGCACCCTTACTTTAGTTACTTTCGCCTTGACATTGTGCCAGCTCCCTTTATAAAACTCTTCCTTTGGGCCCATGCCAAACTCTGTAAAAGTGCCCTCAAATGGCCCCTGGCAGTGTGCAATACTGGCACGTCCCAGAACCGCAGGTGTTCCCACTGGTTGTAGCCATGTCCTCACCCCTTCTGACCCGCAATGGGCACTTGCCAAAGGATTCACACGCCCAGGGGTCTACATCAGAATGCTTGTACTTATGCCAGGACTTGGACACTGGGAGGGGGTGCATTATTTTGAGGCCAAAGGCACAGCACTGTAGTATTGTAGCCATCATCTGGTAACAATGCCACAGCAGAACCAATCGACATCAGTAGGAACTTAGACGCAGCTGCAGCTACAAGCCCACAATGACACAGCATGGCACTCCTGAGGGGGCATGTTGTTTCTCTTTCTCAGAGGTTTTTCCTAGAGAACTTGAAGTGACTGGTCTAAAACCTAATAAAGAAAAGCCGGGAGTCTATATTATAGAAAGGTTTGCAAAATCTTCATATTATTTATCTTCACACAATTTTCACATTATTTTGCACAATGTAAATGCACACATATGGACATGATCTAGTGATTGAAATGTTTTATTTCTGCACATTTGATTTTACACTGTGTACATTTTGACACATTTAGAGGCCTGGTTATGAGCTTCATAGCAGCCTGCTGATTCAACCATCATGTCTTTCATCAGGTATACAATATCTAGAATATCCTGGAAGAGTCAGTCAGAGTAAGACACTTCACTCCCCTATACCTAGACACTATCAAACTCATGGTCTAAAAATCATTTTCTGCAGATTGTGCCTGTTATTTATTGAACAGTATCTAATAAATTAAATGAAGTATAAGTTGTATTATTGTGAAAATGTAGGTGTATATGTCATTGTCATAAATGCACCACCGGGTTGTACAGAATGTGCACTTGTTAATTTAAACGTGGAATTGTGTGGCAAGTTACTGGCCAGGAATGTTAAAAGTCCCTCCAGTCAAAACTGATAATAACAAAATAACTTGCCAACGATACTGATTCAATCAGTTGCGCTGCAGTACTATCATTCATTAATACACAGGACAAGATTACACTATACCTTGTGCCATAATCCAGGGTAAACACTCATAGAAGCCCAATTCAGATATTATATGAATGATGCAACCACCACCAAATGAACACCATAACAGACATCAGGCCATATCGTCATAAATCTACAGAGTCATTCCTCAGATGGCACCATTCACCAGTTACCTACACTAGCCAACAGCGGTATGTGGCACATTATTGGGGTTATCAAGTGGGCACCTTCCTTCACCGCTGTTTCGTTAAGTTAGGCCCCCGAGACCTCAAGAAGGCTTAACTGTGTATTCCAGCATCCTGGATACACCCCCCTCTATGCCACCACCTCACAACTCCCTTTTACCTTTGCCATCTAACGCCTGTCATCAACCTAGCATTACCCTAGCCTTGACTCAACATCAATATACAATACAACCTATCTATCTGATACAACAACACAGCTAGACAGTGTGTGTGAGAGCATGTGTGCTAACAAGGTTGTTGGGGCATTATTCAGGACATGATTCAAATAAAGCTGCTTCACTTCTAATAGAAACAGTATTGGTCCAGTGGACTTTCACTTTGATGTACTTTACCTGAAAACTGGCTGAGTCACAATGAGTTACAATGACTACCTGTATGACTGGTGATGTAACAGTTGATTCAGCAGCTGTAGGTTTTGATGTGCTATGGATGTGTTATAAACAGTATTCCAGTTAAAGTTAATGAGCATATTAGATGAAGAAATACTTTTTTTTATTAGACCTCATTTGGGATATTCCCTTTGTCTGTCGCAGCGTGACTTTCTTTTGTTTGGTCTGAGTCAAACGTTCTGCAACTGAACCACCTGAGACTAATGTTATTTAAGGCCTTCTCAAAGAGTGCATGCATTTCTCTGTTTTCTAAAATTAAAGAGGATGAATCACTTGATGCTTTCTAAGCCTCCTCCATCTCCAATTAACACGTAAAAAGGGTGAAAATAGGATCACGAACACAAAGACTAAATCTGCTGAAGACGGTCTTTGACAGTTTAATACTTGGAGCGAAAAGACTAGACTGACATACTAAGCCCATTTAACCCTGGTTAAACCTTCAACTTTGGATTATGTGTACTTAAAACAATAGAGGAAGAGATAAAGAGAATACATACTCTATCAAAGATGACTAGATTCATGTGATTTCTAGCAAGGCACCAGATGTAGGAGGTAGATTGCGATGGGACTCTTGACATAACCAGGGCAATGCTTTGGCATCAGTCAATCTTTGAAGGTGGATGCCACTGGACATCTGGTGCAGAATGACGCAGTTCCTTCCCTTCTTTCTTTCTGTATCACCTCTGTCTTTCTATCTCTCTCACGCACATCTAAAATACATGCACCAGTAAAGACGTGTCTTGCCATTTATGCCCATGCTTACGTGAAAGTGTTTGCATATAGATCGATTGATTTAAAGAGTTGTGAGGTGGTGGCTCCTTTCAGAAGCACAAGTATCAGGGAATACCTCTAACCAGAATCAGCACACACATACACACAGACACATAGACTAGCTTGAGCAAGGAGTTGATCCCACACAATTACAATACATGAGCAGCTATCTAGACAAGTGTATCAGGAGCTGTCAGACTGCGGACATCAAGGTAAGTGAGACAAGACTAGACAAGGCCTGAGAGATTCTCATTGTTGTGTTAGTGTATGTCTTAAGCCCCATTCAGAAGGGATTTGTTTCTCTGGGGTAATTAGGGTAATTGTAATTATTACTTGAGGTATTTGTTAAAGTAATAATCTGCAATAGTTCATATAAATAAATGTCTGTTTTGCTACTTTTATCACCGATTGATACCATACAATAGTGCTTCAGTCTATAACCAGTTAATGTGTCTCATTTTCTTTTGTACTGTTTTTTTAGCCTACATTGAGTTAGACAAATTTTGAAAGACAACTAGTGAACAACGGTATTCGTTTCACACCCTCTCATCTTCACCAAGCAATGACTGGACTTTCAGCAAAACAGCTTTCAGCCCCCTTTACCTGCCGAGTGCGTCTATTCATTAGTCTCTACTGGTGGCAAGACCCTTTAAATCACTACCTGATAACACACTCCCACGACAGCATAACAAGCATAATGTAATTATCTGTGTACCCCAGTCTCCTCCTGGAAGTTTTCCCACAGGCTATTGCCATATTACGTGTTCTCCATAAATATGGCTGTAATACAGTATATGGACCTTTCTACCAAACACACGGAAAACAAGATGATGGCTGTAGGTTCAAACGGTAGGATTCTCCAATAATGAAAAAGTGTCAAAACACTTCACATCCTAGGGGCTCATCAGGAATACCAAAATTGTGGAGCATCTCCTTGTCAAGCCCGTTGTGCAATGTGGAGGGGCAAATAGGTACTTATTTATCTGACAAAATACCTCTTATGTAAGTAAAAAGGGGACTGATAGAGAGGCTTTTGACATGCTTCACCAAATCACATAAGTACCTGTCAGCCGCGATGAACGATGACCCCTAAAACTGACACTAATTGGAAAACATCAAGGAAGGGCTGAGTTGATACTGGAGAGGAAGATGGGGACATATGTTTTAACTTGCTATACATATGTGTTCTTGGTAACACACTTCACTAACTGCCTGATGTACATGGGTCCGGCAAGTCTGGAATAATAAAGATAAGTAACACCATATATTTCTTCTTGTGACACGTGTTTTCCTTATATACACTAGTTGTCAGTATGGCTCAGTGGTCTAAAGTGCCAGGGTTTCTAGTCTCCTTATGGAGGTGTGGATCCAAGTCCCACTTCAGACAACCAATTTTGATTTTGTTTAGTTCATAGTTTCCATATGTTTCTACACATTCCGGACACCCTGAAATACATAAAAATACTGGTGGGGCAGACAATCAAGCTGGGTCATGCCACTTGCCATGTGTCCAACGAGGAAGCCCTCTGCCAGGTCACCAGCTGATGTTCAGTACTCTGTGTGTCTTGGCAGACTGCAAGGATCTTCCTCCTTTATAGCATAGCTCAGCTTGGATGGAACTGAACGCCTGCTTTTTCTTAAGGTGTGGTTCCCAATGTCAGAATCTTGGGTGAGTCCATACTTCTAGTTGATTTAAGATCAGGGATGAGAAAGTGAGATCAAAACTAACATCTGGCAAAAAAAGAGAGGGACGTGGAGAGCTTTAAGGCCAGTGCCTAAAGTAGATGGAACTTATCATGATGATGATCATAAAAAGCTTTTTGTTAAAATCGACAAATGCCCACGGGCAGGTTCAAGTCCAGGGCATTGTGGATACATGGTATGTGCTTTAGCCAACTAAGCCACCAGGATGTCCAGGCTTAGTGTTTTAAAATAACATAAAGCTAGTACTACTGTTTGTCCAAGATAAGCGAAGTGGAAACTTCAATTGTAGATATTAAAATCAGGGCTTTGATGCAGATTATTTGACTACATTTATTCTCTTTTAAGCGTTAACTACTAATTTTATTGACACAAACCCCTTATAACCCATCCTTCCATAATTATGTTGCTCATCTGGGTAAGGGTCGCAGTGGCAGCAGTGCAAGCAGACCAGCCCAGATGTCCTTTTCCACAGCAACTTCCTCCAACTCCAGCTCCTCCAGATACGTGAACTCCTATACTAGGGGCAGCTGCTCACTGCCCACCTGAAAAGGACAGGCCACCTTTTTTCCAGGAGAGAACTGTGGTCTCATATTTAGAGGTGCTGACCCTTATCCCGACCACATCACATCACGCTCAGCTGTAAACTGCTCAAGTGCAAATCAGAGATCAGTCCGATGAGGCTAAAAGGGCGACATCATCTGCAAACAGCAGAGGTGCCACCCTAATGTTAACTGGACACTCTCCAGACCTCAGCTGTGCCTAAATATCCTGATATCCTTGATATCGGCCAGATTGAATGTTAATATTTGACCATATATTATCAGGGGTAGCCATGTAAATTAAGTTGAAATCACACACTTCTACTGTGAATGTTCTATGCTCCCTATGCTAACTATACTTTGTATCTTTGAATTTCAAAATAACCTACATATGAATTATCATACATTTTTTTGGCCAAAAGAAAAATCTTCTTTGCCATCCCAAAATATGACTGGATAAAGTATCTGCCCAAATTGAGCACTGATTCCCTACCAACTCCAGCAGTGTTGTGTAGTTGATCCTGCACTCTGACCTCCCTGTGGAAAGGGGTAATGAAAAGAGAATTAAAGTTATTGCTTGGAACAATACCAAAAATAGTAAAACAGCAAAACATTAGTCACATGTACTCTCAAAGTACTCTGTCTTCATCATTAGGATTATGAACCTAATGAGATTTAGGTCAGGTTTTCCAGGGCATTGGTGAAAAAAGTGTCCAAAAGTGGATTAGGTCCTTGAAGCACTAGCTCATGAGAAAGAGGTTTAAAAACTAACTCTTGACCCACAGCAAGCCAATAAAGGAGAGTGTGCCACCATACAAAACAACAGCAGCTCTCCTTGAGCAGTGACGAGTACACTGTGTACACATAGACTCCAACTATAGGTCTTGGCAGTGAGAGTGAGAGAAAATAAACTTTGCGCCATATTTTTTTTTAAATGTTTTATTTTCAAGTTTTAAGATTTATGAAAAGTGAACAAGCAAATCCAGCACATTCATACAAACAACCCACAAAATAATAATAATAAAAAAAACACCCCAAAAATGCAACGTCTGCCAGACAACACAAATTAAGCCATTATACATATATTAAACATTAACAGTTGTATTTTCTTGTAGATAGTTTATGAATAGGCCCCATACTTCAGTAAACTTATTGGCGGACTTAGACCTATGAAAGCGTATTCTCTCCATCTGTATTGTCACAGTCATTTCATTGAGCCATTTCTGAAAGCAGGGAGGAGTGGGTGATCTCCTGTCCAGGAGGATGATTTTTTTGGCTGCAATCATTCCAAGCGTCAAAGTCACTTGCTCTTCAACCGTGGGTCCTGGAGTGTTCTCAGAGCATCCAAAGAGCGCAAGTTGAGGATCAGGCGCAATGTCTTTTCCAAAGACCTTAGAAAACAATTAAATATTTCAAATATCTTTGACCAGAAATCATACAAGAGAAGACAAAGCCAAAAAAGATGTGTCAATGTGTAAATGGGCTTTGGATATGCGATAGGTTTTATATTCCCAGACAAATGGTAAAATAATTGAGTCTAATTTCTTAAAGAAAGCAACAGTGAGGAAGATCGGTAAGTTTTGAATTAGATGCAAGAACCTAGGAAGGGCAACCATCTTGATGGCATTAATGCATCCTATCATGGATAAGGGCAGAACCTACCAGTTCTCCCAGTTCTGTTTAATTTCAGTATATCTACTACATCTGCAAAGTTCAATTTAAAGAGAAGGTTGGGGTTTCTGGGTATCTTAAGGCCTAGGTAGGTAAAGTGATCATGTACCAACTTAAATGGCAGTGAACTAAGAAAGTCTGGGTCCATGTTTTCAGATAAAGGCATGAAGTCACTCTTACACCAATTGATTGTATAGCCAGAGAGCTTGCCAAATGACTCGATAAAATCTAAGAGATGGCGAACAGAGGTTTCTGGGTCCGAAAGACAGAGTAGCATATCATCAGTGTACAGGCTCAAGCAACTCAACACATCCCCTGTCTTAATACCTTTAATATTGGGGTGACTCCTTATTCCTATCGCTAGGGGCACCATGGCGATGTCGAAGAGCAAAGGGGAGAGCGGATCTCCCTGTCTGACCCCATGCTGAAGGTTGAAAGGGTCTGACTTGTCATTATTGGTTAATATGGAGGATGTTGGACAGCGGTACAACATTTTGACCAATGTGATAAAGGAGTCTTCAAATCCAAATCTAAGAAGTGCCTCGAACATACAGTATATGGCCATTCTATTTGGTCAAAGGCCCTCTGAGCGTCGAGGGATAAGATGGCCGCTCCAGAGTCTCTGCCATGGTCAGTATACATGACGTACGTTACAAAAAGAAAATTGACCTGGAATAAAACCTGTTTGATCAGCATGTATAATAGATGGGTGATGGGTCTATAATTGGCAGGGTCTGCATCATCTTTGCCCTTTTTCAGCAATACAGATATGTTTGCCTCGTACAGGGATTTTGGGAACCTGTTGTTTTCAATAGTCATCTATCATTCTAAGAATGATTGGTACAAGGGCTTTGTGGAACGCCTTATAAAATTCACTGCCAAATCCTTCAGGGCCAGCAATTTTGCCAGAGGGAGAGGCTTTCATTGCCTTAGTAAGCTCACTGAGAAAATGGAGTATCAAGTGCTAGACTAGATGCAGGCATCTAGTTTAGGCATGTTAAGGGAATCAAAAAAATTGGCATAGCCAGAATTAGTGGCCTCAGACTTGGTGGAATATAATTCAGAATAAAATTCTCTAAAGCGGTTGTTTATCTCCTTTGGATTTGTTAGTGGAACACCTCTTTTAGAGTTGATTTTATGAATTGCACACTTTGCTTGTGCACCTTTTAATTGTCTGGCTAAAAGCCTCTCTGGTTTGTCTCCCAGCTCAAAGTTTTTCTGTTTAAGTTTTAGTAGAAGGTTGCTGATCTTATCACTAAGAATAGAATTATATTCATATTTTAAATGCAATATCTTGTTGTAATCATCTTGTGCTAGAGAGTTTCTGTAAGAATCTTCAATGGCTGGGAGTATGTCCTCAATCTCCTTGAGTCATTTAAATTGTTCCCTTTTTTTTGAAGCTTCTAAAGAAATTATGTGTCCTCTCATAACCACCTTAAGGGTTTCCCAGAGCAGGGAATCAGTTACATCCCTCATATCATTGGTTTCGAGAAATTCACCCAGACATGCAGCCATGTATTTCTTGGTCAGTTAGCAACAAAGGATTAAAACGCCAACAGTAGCTGTGTTTCGGTATGGAAAGTTTCAGCTGTAATGAAATAGGGCTGTAATTGGATATCAATATGTTGTGGTATTTAGCATTTTGGATGTTAGGTATTAATTTTGAGTCTTTTAAAAAGTAGTCAATTCTAGTGTATGACCTATGGACATGAGAAGAATGAGAAGTCTTTATCTGTTGGGTTTTGCAACCTCCAGATATCCACCATATTTCTAGATTTAATCAGATTATTTTGTGTCTGAACAGAGGCTATGGTGGGCGGAGCACAGGAAGAAAGCCTGTCAAGGTATGGGTCAAGGTAACATTTAAAGTCCTCTCCCACCACTATGTTGGTGCCGTTAGAATCTGGGAGAAGATCAAACATTTTGTGAAAAAAAACTGGGTCATCGATATTTGGGCCATATATGTTCAATAATGTGACAGGGAGAGAGTCAAAACTCCCAGATATAAGAATAAATCTTCCATTTGGGTCTAAGATCATTGAATCAAATTTAAAGGAAATATTCTTGCGCATCAGAATAGCAACACTTCTAGCTTTAGATAAGAAAGGTGACTGGTATACATGGGATATCCAATTAGCTCTCAGTCGCCATTGCTCAGTGGGTCTGACGTGCGTCTCTTGTAGAAAATATTATGTCAGCCCCCAGCGATTTTAAATGTGAAAACACCATGCCTCTCTTCACTGCATTGCCAAGGCCTCGAACATTCCAGGAAACCAATGAGAGATTACTTGTGTTTACTGACATATATTATAGAGTGGAGAAAAATAAAGGCTTGTGAGCTCAGATAAAAAGAAAAAGAAAACAGACATGTCTGGCAGTTAAAAAAAAATAAAAAGTGTGCAAACATTTTACATTGAACAATGATAGTACCCCTCTACCCACCCCGATACTTCCCCAAATGAAGCATCAATTCCCCCTATATGTACATTGGGACCGCTGGGCGTACAGTAGTAGAGTCTCTCTTAAGTAGCAATGCAAAACAACAACAAGCAAAGCTTATCTACGAGCCCCTTCCGAGGTTCAATAAAGTTAGAACATAGGAAGAAAAGAAAAGTTACCGTCTCTAAAGTGGTGTATCCATGTTCAGTTCAGTTAGATTGCTCTCCATGAAAAACAAAAGGAAATGATGAAAAGTGTTCCAATTTGACTACTTGCGTTTCAGGCCATCCACAAACGTAACTGCTTCCTCAGGGGAAGAGAAGATCCTGGTCTGGCCGTTGTGTTGGATGTTGAGTTTCGACAGGATACGCAGATTTTTACGCAGCATCATTTCTTTTGGAAATGCACTCTGGCAATGAGGTTGCGGGGTCTGGGAGCCCCCTTTGTCGGGTGTCGCTGCTGGATTCTGTGTGCGCGGTCAATAGTTACCGGCTTCTGGAAGTTTGTTTCGCCGAGCAACTTGGGGTAGCTAGCTAGCGGACCCAAGAGCTGAACACAGAAGCAGAGGCAGATAAAGGTTAACTGATTTATTGTGGGGGGTACACCGGAGATGGGTTATAGTGGGGATGGCTGGAGACGGCAGGAGGAATAGAGATGGCTAGGTGGCGTGGTTGGCAGAGGGAGCGGGGATGAGTGGGTAGCAGGCAGGTTAGCAGATAGGTGGGCAGGTAGGCAAGCAGACTGGGATGCTGGAGCACGGGAGACAAGGCAGGAATTAAAGGTAACAAACACAAGAAAACGAGCATGGGCGATATATAACGAGGTGAGGCTGGAGAGTAGCTACCACTAAGCAGAAGCAACAATCTGGCGATGAGTGGGAGGAAAGCCGGGGTATATATGCAGGAGAGTTGGGTAGTTGGGATCCAGGTAGGCAGCGGGACAGGGATTCAAACACACGCCCACACACACACATACAAACACAGAGAGAGACAAAACCTGGGACATGGAACACAGGAGGAATAGGAAAAACATAGGAAAACAAGAGGAGACCGGGGCAAGGCCGTGAAAAGGCCGGTGACAAACTCTGTCGGCTTCCCCTTCTCCTCTCCCTCTGGAATGCCCACGATCTTAATGTTGTTGTGGCAAGAGTGGCCCTCCAAATCGTTGACCTTGGCTAGGAGGCAAGTGTTGTCATCCCTCACCCTGGCGAGTGCACTTTCCACTGCTTCTATGTGTGAATCATGGTCGGTTGTAACTTCTTCCATTGAGTTCATCCGGCCAGCGAGTTCGTTTTGAGAGGCTTGTAGGGACTTGAAACTCTCAAAATTGTCGAACCGATCGTTAATAGCTCTCAGGATGACATCCGACATCTCCTTCAGCGTGCCTTTGGTGATAGCTGGTGCGTCATCGTCAGAGTCCTCGTTGTGGCTAATGGTGGCGTTAGCTAGCCCCTCGCTATTCTCTTTAGATTTCCGATTTTGGGTGTTTTGGTCAGACATTGTCAAAGTTTAGTAGTAGAAAATATTCCTGTTATATTCCGAGCTTAGTTGGTGTTAAATTGTAAGAGCAGTCTATTCAAAAGAAGGTAAATGATTTAGATAGTAGAACTACAGAAATACGTCTACTCCATGTGCTGCTCACGAGCGCCCCCGCCTTTGCACCATATTTTTGAATGACGTTTTTTGTTTTTATTTTGTTTATCACTAAAACTTCTTCTTTCATTTCTCTTCCTCTACCCTTGACACAAGCACAATGTCAAAAGACAAATACAATATTCTGTAAACATAGCATGTTACATGCATTAATGTGTTTTTGTTTGAAAGATGATGGGGTAATCAACTTGGCGTCTTGGTAGCTATGATGACTAATTGGTGATCTTTGTGTGTGCGTGTGTGTGTGTGTGTGTGCAAGTGCAAGTGTACATTTGTGTGTGTATTAGAACTTGGATGCAAAATGTCTAGGGCTGCAAGCTTTCAAGGCTTGTGCAGCATGCCAAGTGACAGTTGGCAAAGACCTCACTTCATGAAGGTCAATATGCCATCATGACACACAATGGATGGTTCACCTCAACCACAAACAGCCAAAGGCCTGCACAGTCTGGCAGGCACATGCTGAGCCCTGGCGTGCCATTGATGATCTACATCTCCCAAAGAGAAGCACACATCGGCCTTTGGGTTGTTGAGGGTGAGTTGTTGTTATAGTTGTTATTCAAAGATGTCTTTTACTTGACAATTCACTGGTAATGCTTATGCATACATACACACACACTCATACACACAAACATTCTCTCTCATACACACTATAAACTCACTGATGGATCAGCACTACCTGAATTTGACAGCATTAAAGCCACAGATCAGCCCATGTGCCACTCAAGTTGCAAAGAGGGAAATGCAGAAATTTTGGAAGGGCTTTACAAAGCACATTCTACAGAAACATGATTCATGGCATATTATTATCGTCATTTTTCATTCCTAATAATGGAGATGAATCAGGATACAATTCCAATGACCCAATAGCTCCAAACAACACTATGACTGTGTATGTTACAAAGGTCACATCTTTACAATAGTAATGCACTATGTAACTGTCTGTAATTTAGTCATTGGCAGCAAGAGGAACTGGTTGTATTTTGAAGACTTCACTACCCTTAGCTTTCTGTAACAATAGCTGAAGCGCTAGCTCACTCACTGCTGTTTTGGAGCTGTGTGCATTCGGCTCTCAGTTTCCATTTATCCCTTCCTGTGCTCGGAGAAAGCATTCCTGCCAGTGTACCTACCAACTCCAAAACTTCATCGGGGTGACTGGAGCGACTCTACAGCAGCTCAGTGAAGGGGGAGGGGCCAGTCTTCTCTGTCGCAGCACAACTTCATGAACTAGATCAGTGGTCCTCAAATCCGGGCCTCGGGGTCCAGAGTACTGCTGGTTTTCTATTCTGCCAGGTAGTTTCCATTCTAGCTAATCAATCTAATCAGGGATTGATTAAGACCTGGGATGCCAGGTGAATGCAATTAACTTCCTGGTAGGAGAGAAAACCAGCAGCACTCTGGACCCCGAGGCCCGGATTTGAGGAACTCTGAACTAGACCGATTACATTAAAAACGTTACTTAATGCAGCTTTAACATAACTGTGGAATTTCATTACCTCTGTCACACAAACATTTGCAAAGCAGTTCAAAAAAAAGTGTTGCTTGATGACATTGCAGAGTAGAGCCTTGGGTCTCTGTAGTTTTAGAAGACAAATGTTATGTTCCCCAAACATTAATTGAGTTGCCCAAGATCATCGGAATAATACGTTTCTGGTGGATATTCCTATTCTCTTTGGCTTTGACGGGGAGAAAAGATGGGAGAAAGCCATATCTGACAGCCCTCTTTTTGGTATGTCATCTGTTCACACTGTAAGCTCAACAAAAGTGAAGATCTGGACACCATCCATGACCCATTGAATGACCCACACTGCTCCCGGGCCTGTGATGCTAACCAGAGCATTCTCACTGTCACATCACTGAGGCCACACATTACAGCATACAGCTGACCTCCCAAGAACACACATTTTGAGTTCTCCCAGGCCTCACGCTAACACAAATAAGAGGGGGCAAATGAGGTTGTTGCATTTCTACATTTAAACCTACAATTTCACTTTAACGGACACACACACACCGGATGAGAAAAACCTTAATCCCAGATTTCAATAACTAAAACATCCCCCCTCCCCTCGTGGTGACATGATGTCTGAGTGTTGGTGCCCAGCTTCACAATTAGCTGCCTTGGGGCTGAGAACAAGTAACAGCACATTAGCCTGTCTGTCTGCCATGGAGAGCTCCTGACTCACCCTGCCTGCACCAAATTCCCACAACCAAACAATGGCGCACGGACATCCTCCCCAAACAGGTGGATAGATAGCCTCCGACCACAGCCGTGAGAGAACCGATAACTCATATCCCCTGCACTACACTGGGATAGTTGAGACTTTGTGCTAAAAAGAAACTGCATCTTGGTCTTTCTTGTTATTTTTGATTATGATAGTCATAATACTGATAATAATAAGAAGAGATAGACTAAATAGAAAATAGAAATGGAATACATAACAGGATAAAACAGAATAACACCACTGTTTAAAAACATCAACACGAGAATATTTCTAAAACAATGAGCAGGAATTATAAACGGAGCCAAAAAACGACGCATGATGTAAGCATTGTTTTGGGTAATCATTTAAAATTCTATTACCTAATATTTTATGGTCTTTGTTTGTAGATTCATTTGTGTGTTGCTACGCTTCATATCTCAGACACCACTGATTGAATTTTGACTAATCTTGTGGGGATGATGTATCTTTCCACTGCGTTCACCCCTATTTGTAAGGATAGCTGTATTTGTGTAGCGCATTTTGTGTCAATCGGACTTGGTGTAGGAATTATGGCCTTTCAAAGTCTGAAAATTTGACCTTTAATTATAGCGCCTCCATGAGGCCAATAAGTGTAATGTTTTAAACATCAGAACAACCTGCCAAAATGCATCATCCCTCCAAGTTTCGTCAAAATGGGACCAGTGATGTCTGACATATCACATTTCAGTTAAAGATTTATAGATTTATAGCTCCCCCATAAGGTGCTATGATTAAATCAGTGTTAAAAACACAATGAGAAGACACATCATCCCTTTAAGTTTCATCAAAATCAGACCAGTGATGTCTGAGATATCACCTGAGATATCAAGTTTGACATGCGACATGTTCAGTATCAAAGCAAGAACATCACGTTTGATCTGGTGTTGGTACCTTATGAGGTTTCACTGACACGAAGCTCACCTGCTATCTAGATGATCCGTTGTTGTAGTTCTCCCTGACAAGTCTTCATTTTCATTCTATAAATACCTCTGCAGGATCACAAGAGAGGAAACTAAAACACCATAGTCAGTTTCTGGTTTGCAGGTGGTGACCCTTGTGGCTTACAGTATGCCTCAAATTAGATTTCATAAGGGGAAATTTTGGCAGTTTGAAAAAGTCTCTGTTTATTTGAAATTCTAAGCTTGACCAATACTGTCTTGTCCGGTAAATGGATCAAAGAATTTCTGACTTGTTCTGTCATTTGTAGTTTCTGGATGTTTAAAGAGAAACCCAAACAAAGTGTACTTCAGTAGTATCATCGTTGCCATTCAGGGATGTCTTGAGGCAATGAGTGGAAAACGCTGAATGAAAATATTCCTGTGGTTAGATCTGTTCATCACACACTGCTACAAGGGTAATGTGTTCTTGTGTGACCACGGCTGGCTCTCTCTCCTGCGTTGTCAATGTACCTTACAATACAGTTGCCTAATATAGAAAGATGAGTATGAGGAATTCTGCATTTCAGCTATGTTTTTCATTACATGAACCCATCCACACTTTTCCTCGTAGACAGTCAGTACTTCTCTGTCTTCTCTCTGCCTTCTCACTCACTCGCAAACACAGATTTTTCAAAAGCATTGTGTGAGCCAAAATAACAACAGATTGAAGAATCAAGATTTGTGTGAGAAAAAGGTAAATAGTTAAAATCCCAGAAACAGAGGCCTGATGAAATCTGCTTCAAATACACAGATGAACATGTTTGCAACATACTGTCTTGAAACTCATGATACAAACCCGAGCAAACAGAATCCGCACGTCCTTGTTTGCAAAGCGAATTGTTTGGTCTACAAGCTAGCACATATGGGGCGTGCTGAAAACCTGACGCAGCATGTAAACAGTATGACAAGGTCCTGCACTCCCAGAGAAGGATTGTTGTTCCAGCGTGGACAGGTTCTTGGCTGGCTCACTTTGAATGACTGATTGGATTCCAGTCAAAACTCTTTGTTCTGGCACGGCTTGCAGAGTAAATAGAACAATATTGGGCTGTGTCAATTTGTAGGGGTATTCCATTACGTTACGTACAATGGTGTGGATCAGATGTAAATATGAGCTGAGTCATTTGGGTTTGCCAAACAAATATTGCTGTTTCGTGCACACAGTTAAATTTGATCCTTGTATACATCTTCAGGGTCAGGGTCACAACTTGTGCAAGACACTTAAGGAACAATTGGCTTGATTCCAGTTGTCCCTGTTAGAATATGTGTAGGCTACATACCCAGCCCACCAAACTACGTCACCATGACTTTGAGCATGTAAACCTGAATGTTTATATGCACACCATATCCATATCACAAGATCAAATTTCTGCTATGTATTACAATGATGTGTCATAATGAAATATCATCAAGCGAACGTGACAATGTGCATTTTGAATTCTGCTTCTTATACAGTTGTTTGCATGGTCCCTGGTTCTGAGGGCAACCTGGCAGTTTCATCAGCAGCACCAGTTTGCACGAGGTAAGTAGCGTCTTCACTCCACTCCATTTTATTGATGAATGCAGTTGAATGACATGTTACAATCGTTGGTTTTCTTCTCATTTACTCCATATTGTGGATGCTTGGTCATGCTCCTGTGTTTTTGCGTGGGCAAGCCCAGCCCGGGTGCCAACTATGCCTGTTCGCCTTGGTTCCGGTTCCCTGCTTCCCGAGCGGTTACATGCCGCAATGTTGAACATTCATTAGTTAATGCTGATGTGACGTTTGCCTGAAGCTGCCCTCTGGATGAAGTTAATATGTCATGTTAATATGAATGACAACATTGGACATGCACTACAAGAAACATTATCAACATCATTAGGGCAATCTGTTTGTGGTGGGCCTCTCTACAAAACTATGTAGCCCAGCCTAGTTGTGAATATTGTGTTTTGTTTAACTTTTTTCTATACTTAAAAACGATATAGCCTGTGAATGTGATGCACTTGACTTACATTACATTTTTGAAGTCCTTGTGATATTCATACTAAAATGACGATAAATCCATATTTTATAGCTGATTTAAACAAAAAAAGTATTTTTCACCCCTGATGAGTTTGCATCCCTGCTTCTCAATACACCAAAGAAAACCATAAATTAGTTTGTCATGTACCACAAATCAATTTGATAGTGCAATGTTATATGGGGGTTGAGTCTCTAATTGACTGACTGATCTAACTGATTTGGCTCCTGAGGCCTACGCCTCGTGCTGTGGGAAAAATATATACACCATGGACAGATGAACAGTACTTACCAGAAGTGAATTTCTGACCTAAATATATTCTAAAGAGTGAGCAAGCACAGAGAAATCAACCCCTTTAAAATATGTTTCTATCTAAGACTACTCAGTTGGATTTTGTTTGACATAGAGCACCTTGAACTGTTCTGAAAGTGGAGGTATGACTACTATGTAATGTATTTAAAGTTTTCAAGAGATGTTACTATCATATCACAAAGTCTATCTGCTTCTGAGGCAGCTAGACCTGGTAGTCAGGTGTAGACCTCCTAACAGGTGCTCTGGGGTGGTCATTGATGATGCAGTAGAATGAACTTCAGACTTACAGTCAGTCTATCAAACCAAATGGATGGTTTCTAGTCTCCTCACTTGCTGTGTTGCCTCTGGTACATTTTTCAATCATAAGGCATTGTAGCACTTTTCCAAGACCATCGGGAGAGAATGTGAAACCATAACGTGATCTTGACATAAACGAGTCTACTAGTCATGAGCTTAGGCTGTTTCTGACTTCCCACTTCCCTTCATTCCCACCCTGTCCTAACATTTGATACTGGTAATCACTATTCATCAGTTCATACTTTTTAAGCATAGCCTCCCACATTAAACTGAGATGGACATTTATGGGCCTGAAGTTTGAACAAAGTCAGCACCTGTTCACCCAAATGTTGACTCCTGGATGAGAAACTGGAAACCTCCATTTAAGATAAATGAAAGATAAAATACCATTTAGCTTTAGTGCATCAAGATATTGTGCTATTGAGGCCTGAATTAGCCTGCACTGATATTGTGCTCATTCATGTGTGCACCTTAGTCCACAGATGGAGAACAGAAGCAGACAGGAAGAGATGGGAGCTACGCCTATGCATCTGTCTTTTCATATTTTACCAGAACAAAGGAATCATCCCACCTCTGTGCACTCCACCTGCCACCTATTATTTGCCTCTTCAACCTGACGTTTATTGGTCCAGGCTGACGTTTACAGCCCATTCCCATCCACTTTAAGAGGAGAACAAGGGACAGACAGTCACTGAACACACCCATCTGGCTTTCATTTATCTGCTGCCTGAAGCCCTTGGCCTAACCACTACACACCGGCGCTTTATGCAATATGCACATGCGCACATACATAGACACACACATACAATGCTGGACAGTGTATAGAGGCAAATCAGTTCTAAGCTTCTAGAAAATGGTGAGCTTAGCAGCTAAATGTTAACATCTAGAAAAGGGATTATGCTAAGGAGGGGTCCCCGATCTTTCTTCTCACAACGACGTCACTTAGCGTAGCCCTACTCTCTAGCTACCTACTCTTTCTCTCAGAGGTACACTTAACCCATGACTCCATTTTTCCAAAACAGACATTTTAATCTAGCGGATCCCAACTCCTATTTTGCTCCTCTTTGTTTGCTGAGTGAGAGAGAGGATGAGGATGATGTGAAAGGAAAGTGAGAGAGAGAGAGAAAGAGGGCGGGAAAATTAAAAAAAACACCCCACTCAGGGTAAACAAAGCAGCCAAGCTATTTTTATTAGTCAGCTCAATCTCTATGGAGACTGGGGTGGGGTTGGAACCTCCTTTATCGAAACCTGGCAAGCCCCGATCAGAAACCTGTGGGGATTTCTCTGTCTAACAGGGAGAGCTCCCATAATGACGTCAGGCATCTCTGTGGCGTGAGGTCATCAGTGGAGGGAAAAATGTCCCACTGATTTCACTCCTTCATACTGCAGGGATGAGATAGGGTGTGAATCTATGGCCAAAATTTCTTTCTAATGTTGTCTTGAGTGGAGCTATTGAGACATTTGAAATTCACCCCCATCCCTATTGTAATCAGGCAACTCTATACTATTGTACCTGTTCCAGAGGGAGAGGTGCGTGGCTCTGTTGCAAGGGGAGGTGAGACAAGTTGCTGCTTTAAAACAAACCTTAGATCTTCAGTCAAAAACTGCAAACTATTCAGCTGATCAGAGTGCTCTCCCATTCCTGTGAGGTAATGCGGAACCAAAACTAAAGGCAAGGCCCTCCCACTTAAACCTCCAGCCTTAGAAGAACAATGGTCCAGCTGCAGAGTGAAGCCAGGACCGCCTTCCATCACTGCCGGGTCTGTAACTTTGCAACCCAACATGACAAGGTGCCTAAAAAGAGAAAAGCAAGCATGTTTCAACACAAAGAGATAGCAACAGCAGGCTAGGGAGATTATGAGTCAAAAGTTTACTTAAGAATATAGGGGAATGATTGATGAGAAAGCTGTCACACGTGGGGCCCAGGATCACGGCCCCTGTGCATCAAGCTCGAAAGCTCTGTCTCACATTCAGCGCAAGCTGTCTCTCAAACTTCACCATAGAGGAATTTTGGAGTGCATTCCGTCGATGCTATTAAATGTTATTCCACTCCAAATGTTGAAGGAAAATGTGATGCCTGTACACATAAGGTTAAGCGTATAGTGGATAGGGCAAGGCACTGGGAAAGCCTATGTGAAGTATTTCAGCACTGCGTATTACAAGTCCTTGAAAAAAAAAACGAAACCACTTCACCATGTCTGCATGCTTTATATATTGAGTTGCAGCCTCATGATTTGCTGTTTGGAGGAGCAGGCTATTTGTGTTAACGAGTAGGTGTGTACCTAATAAAGTGGCCAGTGAGTGTACACGCATGGGTTGGTTTCAGCAGAAAGCTAATGCTGTGCCAGAGTAAGTGGCTTTATTATGGCACAACTTAGGTAGACAAACATGGTGATGCCAAAATATACATATTTATCACTGAGCTTATTGTCGTACACTTGGAAAAGACCAAAGATTTTTTCAATAGGCACCAAGACAAATACCCTGGGCGGCATAAATGATTAATATCTCAAATCAAAACCAATATAGTTGTGTAAGTGCTTTAAAACAGATGAACTGAAAGCAGCCCAGTTAATGATAAATCACATTCTTATAAACTTTTTAAAAACCTGAACTGAACTATATCTTTAAATTCTTTGTATTTTGATGAAAAAAATCAGACAGCACAGGCCTCACTTTCAAAACATCGGACTTGCCAGTGTTGGCATTCCCTTGCCACACTATCCTAGAGGGGCCCCAAGGAACTGTATATCGGCCCATCTCTGGCAGCAGCATGAGAATGCCTGGGAATAAATGTTTACCAACTCTGGTTACAGATGCACAGGCGTATCCTCGTGTCCGATTACCTTCCCATGTCACTAGAATGCTAATCTGCTCGTACAGCTTCATCAGAATGCCATGGACGCCAGCCTCAGCATGAGCAGGGTTCCCTTGTGGAATGCTTTCCCAGGCGTCATTTTCTCATTCCTTCCAATGTCTTTGAGTGCAGGAGTTTCGGGGAGCTGAACTACTTACACTGACATAGTATTAGGACTAATGCAGTACAGTATATGGCGGTTTTGGATTGAATCCAATTGGCCCAGTAAAACCTGCTGTTTCACATAAAGAGTAATGGATAAATAATAATAATTGATGGTAGAGTTTGTTTCAAAGGTCATTCACATATCTTCCATTTGAACTCGGCAGCCACTCACTTAGATGGTCTTAAGCTATATCGTTCATTTGTAACTTCCTTGCCCTTGGAAGATCACAATAAACTCTTCACACACTATCATGCACGCTAAGAGAAAATAGCTTAGGGAGATCAATGAAGCGAGACTGATCTACGACAAAATACAGACATCATTCACATGAATCCAAGAAAGCTCTTCCCTATCTACCACAGGATGGTGTGCCAACATTTGACATGGTGTGTAGATATCACTCAACCATGACAAGCACACATAATTTGCTCATTTTGAAGAACAGAGAGCCAAGACCATGAAAACCATCCTGACTTTTCAGAAAGCATCAAAGAGATATGGTAAGGGAGGTAACTGGCAAAGTGCCAACTATGAAAGAATGGGACCTCATTTAGAATTGTAAGTGCAAGAATCCTAAGGCTCCCATTTCCAATCTTTTTAGTTGGTAGTCAGTTGGAAGGGAAAAACATGAATTACCTTAGGAAAATGCAGTGTTGGAAGGAACTGAGGTTGGGAGCATCCGCAGTTTCATTGTGTTTACAAGCTTCTGGTGCAGGCCTTAATGCCTATGGCCATGAGAGTTTCCAAATGTCCAAATATCGATCCAAATGTTTGAAGTTGCTGACATCCGGTGTGCGGTAAGCCTGAAGAGATTCACACTCCTTACAAAGCTTCTAGGAAACATCTATACCCATTACTTGAACCTTTCAGGACCAAAGCCTTAAGATATAGTTCCAGTATGTGACACTGACATGCATTAGGCAAAATTGCGACGCTGTGCCCAATCAGAGATTCCATACAATCAAGTTCCCCATTCAAGTATTACACAAACAACACCATGATGATTTATTTGCATAGTAGTTGAACTATAATCCAACTTTTTTGTGTTTGATGAAATCACAGACCAGTATACTTTGGGAAGGATTTGTTAGTTTAAGTCTGCCTTTCTATTTTTCCACCTTTACAATGGAGAATGAGAGTTATGGATTTTAGTTTTATGTTTTATGAATTCTGGATGACTGCCAGAGGCAGGGCTTAACACTGGATATAATCTGTTTTGTGCACACGCAGGTCAAACAGTTATACCAGCAAAGTCACGTGTGACCTAGGATGAAGTGGGACCATATATTAGCTCCAGTTATCCTGAAATCTGTCTCTATAGAATCTGGTGGTCATCCAGAATTCATAGAACCATAGTTACATCCATTGGTCTCGTTCTATTTCATTCTTCCTGACTGGTAGTGCTTAACACTTGGTGACCTCATTGAGAATAGACTGAAGACATTGGTAAAACAGCTGCTGCTATGGCAACGGGAGCAGCCAAAGTTACAAGGCCAAGTAGTCGCAGCGTATATGTCACATAATATATAACAATAATGAACTTATATCTTTATTAGCAAATTCAATATTTTCCTTTTTGCTTCTTACTTATGGCTTTTCATTTGCTGTAATTCATTTGTTTTCTGTCTGTGCAATAATTCTTTGTTCTGCTTTACTCCCCGAGGTCAATCTTGAAGCCTATGGCATCATCTTTGACTTGTCGTGCGTCAACCTCATGGCCAGCTTCCAAGGTCTTAGGTTTGCCAATAGTGATTTCTCAGTCTCAAATAGATACCTGGAGAACAGCTGATCAATCTCTGCCATGACCAAGCTGTCTTTAAATAATGAAATATTTTCCTCAGTGGCTGAAAAATATTTAAGTCTCCAATAATGTTTATCCATTTTAGACAAGAATGCTTCTTTGTACCCTTCCAGGAGTTTGATCAGAGCAAAGGGGGAGTCTTAGTCATTTTGTCCCACTAATATTACTTGGACTACCTGTCAGTTTGCTCTAAAATATGAAGTAACACACGGATCAAACTGACATTCTCACCTGTTTACCATTGAACAACCTTTCTGATCTGAGAACCAGATGGTCAGCGTATGAGTCTGCTAGAGCACCAACCTATGCACATTTTGAAGAGATGGGCAGCAACATATCATATAAATAGCCACACTTGTAAAGTGTTGAAAGGAACTCCTTTCATCTTTGAAGGGAGACTATGGAGCGATTATCTGCAGTAGGACATAAGTATCTTCAATTTAGTCAAGTCAAGTTTATTTGTATAGCACCTTTCATACACGGAGGCAATTCAAAGTGCTTTACATGAGAGATGTAAAGAAGGACTGTGGAGGACTGGGGGGAGGGAGTGGGTAAGGCTAGCGACTGCGGCCAATTGAGGCTGATTGCAGCCGAGCCTTTTTAACCTGTGTGTGTGACTGTGTGCGAGAGAGGCTGACGGAGTGCGTGAGTCCGGCAGGCGATCGGGGTGTATGGCAGACTGGGGGGTGTGGTTGGGCCGTTGGCTGGGTGTGGGGGGGCGGAGTCGGGCTGGCAGGCGTGTTCGCCCTGCCCCGACACCGGCTGAGTGGGGAATGTGTTTGTTCTGTGTGTGTTTTTGGGGT